>CAJVSB020000010.1:0-102143 GCA_911865555.2 Thlaspi arvense | reverse complement strand
TTGTAATTAAGATTTCTTACCCCCATTAAGTGCAGATAATATAGTAGAATCTCAATTAATTGGAGTTTGAAAGAGTGTAGTAGGTTTGGATATAAAAACCAAACTATTATAAAAGAGTTTACATTTCTTATTCCTACTTTCTTTATTTTATTTATAATTGTTTTATATTTCCAGTAAGTGAATTCCATTATTTAATTGATTTAATTTTTATTACATAATTTAATTTTCATACACTTAGTTTCACGATAAATATACCCAATTCACTCATTGAGTTGCCTTTTTGAGACAACAGCCTGAACCTTCATTTAGTGTAATAGTTGACAGTTGGGAATTTGAATTCTTCAATGTGGTTTCTAGGTGCTATCAACCTTACTATAGCTTGCCTTGATTTTTCCATTTCAACAATATGGTGTTGCAGCTTGCTTTCATGGATTGTCCACACCACCATGCCTCCATGCCATATAATATGCCGTAGCTTGACTACCTAGGTACATTGTTGGAGCATATCTTGTCTTATTATCAGCCTCCATGGCATGTTAGCACTTTGAAAGCTTGGGTTAGTCACGCGTCACCTTTTGGCAATGCCAACCCTGACACATTGAGCCTTGGTACTTTGGCTTCTCAAAGCCTTTTGACCATGCCACCTCGATAGACTTGGCATGTTTTTCACAATTTGACCTACATATTTTCAAATGGCTGATTGTGACACAAGCATATTGTATATTTGATCTATTGATCAACATTGTTACTCTAGTTAGGGAATTGATATCTCAACCACACTACGATTAAGGCCATTTAGGGCAAATAAAGGATGTTGTTGTCACGATCCAGAAATTAGATATGTGATCGGTGCAAGGGTTAGAATAATAAACCACAACCCCACAAGCCTAATAGAAATATGGAATTTAACTAAACAGAAAAGTCTGATATAAATCCAAATGAAACCTGAACCATAATAACTGAACTGTCAACACAAGACAGAAAATCATGTCTATAGTCAAATGGAGCACACTAAAATCCCAGGAGTACAAAGTTTGATAAAAATTGAATAACTAACTCTAAAAATAAAATCTGAATAGAAATAGTTGATAATGCAGACTCCTTTCAGATAGCAGGATTCACTGGACCAACATATTCAGAATTTGAAAAAAACTAAGGGTGAGTTTATAGACCAAGTGAACAATAATCTGCATCTATGAGAATAAAGGACATACATACAAATATAAGATGTAATTTATTAAAAATAGGTTTTTCACAAACATTTTCCATTTTTTTAGGGAGTTTGTAATCCTGAACAAAACATATGTCGAAAAACAGAATGACGACACACAGTTAGCTGGTAAATAAGGCGGTGGCACACAGTCAGCTAGTAATCAGGATGGCAACATATGCCCAGATAACAAGAGGACAACATATTAGTCTACTTGGATAATAAGATGACAACATATCAGTCTATCCAGACAACAGAATGACAACATATTAGTCTGTCTGAATAATAGGACGGTAGCATATCAGTCATGTTGACAAACAGAAATCAAAAAGTCTAGTAGCATCAGCCCTGCTAGATGGGTACCCATACAAGGTGCAAATCAGTCTAATGTTGATAAACAGAAATCAAAAAGTCTAGCACCATCACCCCCTGCTAGATGGGGACCTATAAAGGGTGCAAATTGACCTAACGCATATTACCACTAGCTGTAGTGTTTTAAAATTCAAATTTCCCTCAAATCATTTCTTTTTCAGAAATAACAGAACAAATTTAATAGAATATTTCCATTTATTGATATAAACTGAATCAAATGTAGATAACATATAGGTTTCCAAAATAATTTCAGAAATGACATGCATGTCCCTTGTTATACAAATTAACAGAATGTAAATCAAAATTTTCAGAAAACAGATATATAATATAAAACCAGATTTATTTCAGATATAGAAGGTAGAAAAACTCATAAATACACATTATTACTCACAGAATGATGGAACAAAAAAATCCAATATTTGACAACATGGGCTCAAGCAGAATCGTACAAGCAATCTAAAATCATGAAATAATAACATATTTCAATTTATGCCTCTAATAATCAAATAAAGAAATTTCCTAATTAATGAACCAAACAAAATTCTAGGTTTTCGTGCCAAAACCCATACTAAGGCCACTAAAGTCTTGAACAGGTCAATTAAGTCATGAATTGAGTACCAAAGTCATGAACTAATCTTTTAGAATATCAAAACCAGTCTATTTAAACCTAAAACTGTCATTTAATGTACTAAACCGATCATGAATCGGCTATTAGAAGGCTGACCGACCATGAATCGGTCATTAGAAGGCCGAACCAGTAATTAACCAGACTTTAAATCACTGAACCAGTCATAAATTAATCTCTATGACATTAACCGACCTTGAACCGGTTTGAGCACCATTGAACTGGCCTAAAAAGGCACTGAAACGGCCCTTTACTCATTGAACTGACTGGTTTTATACATTAAATCCTCTAAAATTACTTGAATCGGGAATAAAATAATAATATTTTTCCTAAACCGGCCTTAAACCAGTTAGTTCAATCCTTTACCTAAATTATTGTGCTTTGAACTAGAAGAAACCGGTTAAAATCTATGTGCACTGGTCGATTTCATTTATTTCTCTATTTTTTTATATTTTTTTCTTGTCTGGATCTTGGACTTAGGTCTGTCCAAAACCCAATAGCAACCTAGGCTGGCCCACTGCATCAATTCAACTGCCAAGCCCAACCCAAGTCATGGCCCAAACCAAAATTCCCTCACCTGATTTCTTGTATAGACTCGAGTTGTTACTCGGGTTTGTCGTCTCTACTCGAAAATACCTTCTCAAAAATTTTACGTAGAAATGTACCTGGTTTGTGGACCTTTTATCCCTGATGTGGATGTCTGGGCTTTGGTGGACTACAACTATTTCAAGATTTCGGATAGATAGCCATGTTTTCTATAACTTATTTGAATGAACAAATCAAGTTCCGAACGCAGTCTATTGTTGGCTGTATTCCTAAGGATTTCTCACAATTTAGAGCAAATCTATTAAAATTGCTTGAGGGTTGTTATGCCTATGCGTCAATCGATTCTTATTGTGGCCATAATCGAGTAAAATCTTAAATGATATGCATGAATTTTAGATATCCATACCTGCAAAAATCCAAAGGATTTATCCAAATCTGAATTTTTTTGATTTCTTCCAAATTAGTCCCTAATTTCTTGATTTTGCTTGATTTAATCCCTAACTATTTTAATTAATTCAATTAAGTCCCACTATTTTAGTTAATTTTATATCTGGCCCGAAAGTTTACCAAATTAGCATAATATCCAAAATTTTGGGGTGTTACAGTTGTTTCCTTTGCCGATCACATAGTAGAGAGATGAGAGAAAGAGTCATCATTTGCTCGGATCATGACATCTTTAATAAGAAATTATAATGTTCAAGCAACGTTATAACTTTTGTGACATATACATATATTATAGCACTGAGTGTTACGCTTTTCTATTTCTTTGGATACAAAAGTATAATTAAAAATAAATATAAAAGTCAAATTTGGCTAAATGATCACCGAAATTCCTTAATTAAACTTTATCTTGATAGATAATAGGTCAAACAAGAATTAAAATATTGAAAAATTTGAGAAGATCAACAATAAATTGAGAAGTTTAAGTGTTCTAACTCCGGAATTCTGGACATTTTACCCCTAAATCAGAAAGAGAAAAACAAGGATTAGGTAAACGCTTAAGAAGTTTAACTTTTGAGCAAGTGGTTAATTTTGTATGTCCTACTCACAAAGTTCGCAGTAAAAACCTAACAACTTTTGGAAAGCCTAGCACAAAACAGAAGTTCTGCCTAGCATCCATCCATCCATCTTCGGTTTATGTGGGAGAGAAATAAACCCTGGCAGCATAGAAGCGTGAAAATTGATCCGTCTCTCGGCTCTGAACGTGGACGCCAACTACGGAGTGTGTTGTGTTTGGTTTCTTTATTCTTCTCCTCCTGTTGGCTCTCTTTCTTCTTCGAATTTTGAGTTTCCCATCTTTCGGCTGTGCGAAGCTTGTTCCATCGTCTCTATCTTTTATATTATCCGATTGATCGAGCCGCGTTCAACTGAAACGTAGGCGAGTCGACACGGGTACGCGGCTCAAATCCCGAGTCGAGGTAACATAATTCTGTACGCTAGTGCTAACAACTTCTACGCTAGTAGGATTGTGTAGGATTATGGACCCGAGATGATGGCTTGTGAACTCTTTGTGCTGAAGCATTTTAGACTAGTGCATTAGTCTTAACAAAATCATGGATCTCATGGTTTGCTTGGATTGTTATGTAAAATGTAATTTCAATCCATAACATTTTGAATTTGTTAGATATTGCTGGCCCCCTTTTGTCTTGCTGTCTGTTTGTTGCTGTATTCATATAATAAAAGTAAACCATTATCTCTTGCATTGCCCATTTTAGTAAGTATGTTTTGGGATTACGATTTGTTACTTTAGTCATTTATGACATTCATTTTTGGATACTGGATATATGTAATTCTCTGTGCTTATTATGTAAACATGGGTATGTAGAGAGGAAATCCTTTTTCTGTCGCATATGTAACTTCTTTGCATGGTTATGTTGTCCATATATTGTATATATGTAATTCTCTTTGTAAGCGTGGCTATGACTTAGCTTAAGAGTTTTAACTTGTACATGCATATGTGGTTCTCTTTTCATTTTGTGGGATATTTATATTATATTTTTTGATCTGCATCTTTGACTAGATGTATGTTTATCCTAACTCTTTTAATTTTTTGACAGGATTTTTGGGTCTCTTTCATGTGTTGCTTAATAACATTGTTTAATTTATTGCAGCTAGTTTTGAAAGTTGCTTCTTTTGTGCGAGTTTCAAGGGAGTTATTCTATTACCAATAAAATGGCCTATGAGATAGATGAGCAAAAGAGTAAGACCCATTGTATATAACTTTGTTCATTATGTACCAGAAATTTATATTCATGGTTTGCTTAATATGTGCCAATTATTTTGTAGAATTTTTTGAAACAGGTGTAGTTTTTAACTTAGCACGTATAGAATTTTAGTTGCATATAATAACTTTCTGTTTATTATCCAAAATTTAGTTAATGTACAAAATTTTTCACTTTGTATAAAAGATATTTTGTGTACTAACAGGCACTTAATTTAACTTTTCTTGCATCTGGATAACTAAAGTTATGAAATTGATGTGAAATAGCAAAATATGCCCAACGAAATTGTTTAAACATTTTAATTTTCTTTCCTTTTACCAAAATGTGGATATTGGTGATGAAATCGTTATATCTTTCTTAAAGCAAACAAAGTTTTCACAATTTACATCTTATATTTCAAAGCACCAAGACTTAAGAACAATGTCGTGTTTTCAAAATTGTGAGATGAGTTTTATCAATATTCCTGTGGTTGGTCATGTAAACACTTTTTCCTTTTGGTGAAATTAGGAATATAAATAACATACAACTAAGGAGTGTATTTGACAGTAATACAATGAGGTTAGTCAATGCATTACATAGGCACCATCCAACTAGTGTATTTGTAATGTGATTTCTTGTATTTGTTCTTTTTGGCTTTGAAAAGTATAATTAGATCAAGGAAAAGAATGGGTGAGACAATAGTTGTGAAGCCTTAACCAAATCAACGTGTTAGGCAGCCTTTTATATATCTATGAACATATGTACAAGATATAATTACTAAAATATCTTTAATAATAAGAATTAAGACTCATAACACACCCTTTCAAGCTTGAGCATAAATATTATTGACTCGATTCCGAACTAGGGATTTAGTGAACGCATCTGCTAACATCTCCCCATTATGAACATGCTTGATAGAGACAAGTCCTTAATGAAGCTTTTCTCAAACAAAGCGACAATCAACTTCTATATGCTCTATCCTGTCATGAATACTATATTAAAGGCAATGTGAATCGCTACTTGATTGTCACACCACAAGTGCATGGCCTTAAAATCTTCTATACATAAGCTCACAATTAGCTTAGCCATGGCTTTGTATTCAGATTTTGTCCTAGATCAAGTAACAACATTCTATTTTTTGCTTTTACATGAAACCAAATTTCCTCTAGAAAAACATAGTATCTTGAAGTAGATCTTTGATCTGCCAAAGATCTAGCCCTATCCACATATGTGAACCCTTCCACTCTATTTTTCCATGATTGTTGTAAATAATTCCATGTCATGAAGTACCCTTAAGGTTTTATATATAAAGAACAACTTCCCAATGTGGAGTTCTTGGTGTGACATGAATTGACTTATTGTCATCAGGCTTGCGGAAGCCCAAAATTTTATCCTTTTAATTAACCTGGTGAAGCCTCACCTTGGTTTCTCTGTTTCTTACCAAAATGTTGCATTTCGGCTTGTTCCAAGCCCTTGCATGCACCCCCATGTGCCTAGGGTTTCTGTCCCACACACCTGTTACTGTTCACGTGCTCCCATGTGCCTGGTAGATCTCTCATGTGCCACACACCTTTGGCTCCCCTTTCATGTGCTTGTTCTGATTTTCTGGTTTGCACCCCACTCAGAAAAATAAGGGTGCTTTGCCAGATTGCACAGTTGCTGAACAACCAGGTTGGGCAACCAACCTTCGAGCAAGGTCACAACACCTCACGAACTGCCGCATGTCACTGCTGACTGTCAGCATGTTGAATGGGTGAGCCCCTTTATACTTGGGAATGTAGCCACAACATAACACAACAATGAAGCACAATAACAGAACAAATGAATAGAACTCAAGCTATGGGAAAACCCTTTCTTCCCAACCTTGTATTTCACTCTAATCGGAGTATTTCAACTAGGAATCTGCTAGTTCCTCACACCTTCAACACTCTTCTTCCTCGGATTGAGGGGATGAACAACTACAGAGGTTTGGCCCCTATTTATAACTCTCACAGGAGCTGAGTAGCTCATATCAAATCTACTCAATCTTTGGCTAACAACCCTAGCTGATGGGTTTCAATCCTCACAAGTCGATCTTATTTTGATGTGCTCTATACAAACCCCATGCGGACCTTCAGGATAAGCTTCAATCACTGTTGCAATGTGCTCAAATTGTAGGCCGTTTTCAAGATCTTTGCCTTTTTCGAATCTCCCTTCAATAGATCGATTTAAAGCCAAGCATCCAGCAACCTGCTTGGCCTCCTCTGCATGCAATTCGGCTCTATCAAACTTCCAATCGGCTATTTTTCAGGTCTGTGTTGCTTCGTTAGGCACAAGCAAGCTTCACTGGACCTTCGATCCTTCATCGTCGGCCTTCTTGGATTCCTTTGGCTGTGTTGCCGGCGTTGTTCAAGCCCTCGACCTTTGTCTCCCCTAGCCGATGCTTTTCGATTTTTCTTGATTGCAGACAACTCGAAAAGTGAGATTGGGCTTTCTATTCTTGCCCAATCTGACTCTTTTCCCCTCTGAATTTGGCCTGCCAAGTCGACCCAGGCCTGCACGTCTTGGCATGGCCTTATTGCCTTTGGGTTGACCCACAGCCTATTGGGCTTGCCTGCGTTGGGTCTAGGTGACACTTGCTATACTCATAGACAATAAAATATTAGGATGTGTGGCAGTAACATAGTTCAAGTTCCAACTAGTCTCTGACCTTTCTCTGTATGTATCGTGAAGTCATTCTCCACCTTTAGGTCTAATGTATGGGATCATGGGAGTATCACATGGTTTGGCATCAACTATAGCTACCTCGACAAGCAAATCCAAGGTATGCTTTTTTTGGAGAGAGAGAAATTCCTTTCTTGCTTCTTGGAGATTTCAATGCCTAAGAAATATTTTAGAGCTCATAGGTATTTTGTTTGAAACTTGGTATGAAGGAAGGCCTTGAGGAGTTTTTACAACAGTTGCAGCAAAATCAGAAGTTGGAGCTTGAAGCAAAAGTGGGTAGAAGCAGATTATAATAAGAATTTGGATGTGTTTGCCTGTTAAAAAAAGTTCTCAAAGGTAGTAAAATAGGTGTTTGGAATGCAAATTGTATAATTTGCTGGTAGAGAAGATTTTGCTTGTAAGAGACTAATATGTTCTCACTGTTCTGCACTTGCCCTACTAAAGGGAATCCGGATAACAGTGTTATGAGCTTGTGGTTTTGCAGCAACAGTCGAGGGCATCATTGCAGGTTAGAAGCACACAGAAATTGCAGTTGAGAGAGAAAGAGAGGCTTTCTTCTTCTCGAATTCTTGGAAGCGGTCTTCTGCCACTTTGCTTTGACAACTGTGTTTGCAGCGGCGGCAGCCACTGGCATTGCTGGAATTAATTGGGGACGTGGAGGAGGAGACGAGATGAGAGCAAAGGGTTTAGTGACATGTGTGAGAATAGAGACCATGTGATTTGAGCTTCAATGCATCTGTCTTCATCTCTTCACTGCTCATTTCAGTGGCCATCCATGGTGATTCGAGCTCCAAAACAGCCTAGAAGAGGAAGCAACAAAGCCCAGCCAAGAAGAGGTAGCAACAAACTCAGTGTGAAGCCCAGCCAAGAAGAGGAAGCAAAAATGTTGGTGCTCCAAGAAGAATTCAGATCATTGCTGGGGCAATTTTGGAATGTTGAAAAATGCCCAAGGACAAAATGTCAAAATAGCTCCAAAACAGCTTTTACTTATTACAAAAATACCACTGCCAAAATCACTCCCTCAACTTCAAAGGAAATATCTTGTCCATGTTGGGATTTTATGTAATGAACTGAGAAGAATGAGTTTCACTGTCAATACTAGAGACAGGTGATTCAAGGGTGACAAGTGGTAGCAAAGATCTTATTGATGGTTCTAAACTCTATCATAGTGGTACCCCTTTAAGCTTTGCTGTGAAATGAGCTTGATATTAGTAGAAACCATGAGGTGGAGTTTCTCCTAGGTGAGGCCACATAGAAAGGGATATCAATTTGAAAATTTTCTATTCCAAAAAAACTTCTTAGAATATAACATGATTTTGATTCTGGGAAATGCAATAAAATAATTATTATAAAATATGTTAGAAGGGTGATAATAAGTTGACCTCATGGTAAGACCAAGTTAACTGTTGAAGACAATTCATGTGGGCCTTTGATTTCAGACTTTATTCGTTTTTAATGTTTAAGCAAACAATGTATAGTTTATTGGCAGACAATGGGAGATGGTGATATTTTGTTCTCTTATTCTTTTTTTTTTCTTTTAACATTTATATGCAAAAGAATTCTATATCAGCATTTCCCATTTGTGAAGGAAATCTTAAAATAGGCAAATTGACTAAGTTCCAAGGACATGGTTGAAATTTTAAAATTCAGAACCAACTTGAACATCTGAGCTAAGTTTCAGGGAGCATTAATGGCTCTAGCTCTTACATTTAGCTTTCCTTTTGGGTGACATTTTAATTAGTGGCACTACAAACGAAGGCACGCCGATGCACTTATATTTTTGTGTTTTATTTATTCCAACCGACCCTCACGTGGAAGAGCATTTTATTTGGCTCATCAGTCATCATTGTTATGTTTGTTCAATCTTGCAGAGGTTGGCTTAGGTCTTATTGGATTTGGCATCGTTTTTACAATTCTTGGGTAATTCTTTTCTTTGATAGGGGTTTGCTTGCTTTGGGAAATGTAAGTTTTCCCTCCCTTTTTTATTGTTATATAAGTGACATTTTTAGATATTTTTTATATCTTGAACTGATGAAGCTTCCTAAATTTCTTGCCTCTTCCAACAGATATTTTGGTTGGCTGGTGTAGGCCTTCTACTTGGTTGGCGTGCCACAGTTCAACTATTCACCAATAGATCAAACTACAAGGTGTTATGATTGTATAAAATATGTCAACTTCCTGAATGTGGTTAATATTTTTGAAGGAAATCTGATGTTTATATATTTGGATATTTGTACTCCAACTGAACTCAAGTTAACTAAGTCTTTTCCCAAGTACTTAGAAATGGGATTCTATGCTTTCATTGAAGTCAAATACTTAAACTGTTTTTTTTTTTTTTTAATCTTTTTTATTGCCAAATCTTAAGTTATTTTGGTCTTCCTGATCTTTTATTTTTTATTGTTCCATGTAGATGGTGTCGCCTCTCCTAATTGAAACACTTACAGGTCTTTGTTGCGTATATGTTCAAGACTTCAAACCCTTTTAACCTAGTTCCTCTTATTTTTATTTTCTTAATATTTACCTCCTATATTATCTCATAAGCTCAATCACCTCACAACATATTGATCTTAACATTCTTGCTTCTGCTAAGCTCATTTAACCTAGCATGTGGTCTCTTAACCATCCTGCAGTCTTTATGAGCCTATCAGGAAAGTAAATTTGGTCTCAAGATATCTTATGAAATTGTCCCCTTAATTCTGAAGTGTACATGTTGATCACATAACTCTGCTTGGTTCTCTGTACCGTAATCCTATGAGTCATTACTCATATACACAGCAATCTCTCCCTCCATATTTGGCTTTGAATTTATTTATCAAAATTGCTTACTTTTTCTTAGTTTCATTCTTCAAATCTAATAATTTCTTCACCTGCATATTGAAATTTCTGTCTATATCTGATGGTTGAAAAATTTTCTTTCAATTTTCTTTGAGGTCTTCTGATTTTTTCCCTACCTGGAAAGTGAGGAGTCTGTATTTATACTTTTATGGATTGTTTACTGCTAGCTAATAGAATTATGGTTTTGTTATTGTTGAGTTTGAAGCAGTAGTATTTCTCCTCTGATGTTTAAGCACTCCTTTGGTCAGCCATTGCTTTGCCCAGAATGTGGCAAGAATTAGATTCTCTTTCCTAATTTTTTCCCTCTCGATTGGTATCTCTTTTGTTAAAATTTTATTCTCAGGAATAATTGATAATGAGACCAGATCTTGCTGAGTTTAATGTATTGCAATCAAAGATAGAACTTAAAGAGTGCATATAGTCAAAGTGGAGATGGTTTTAACTTAGTTTTCTTTCTGTTTTCAATGCAGGGTTCTGCATCCTTTGTACTTGGACTCTTCTTCATATTTGTCCGATGGCCAATAGTTGGGATAATCTTTGAGATATATGGCTGTATAGTTCTCTTTGGGTTAGTTCTATTTTAACTCCTTTATGCACTTGCTTCTTCAGCTTGTTACCATGTTTCTAATGTGTTTATACATTTTTTGTAGTGGTTTTTGGCCATCTGTCAAGGTGTTTCTCTTTCAGATTCCAGTATTCGGTTGGATTTTAAAAATATTCTGTTCTGGTAAGCCAATCACTAGCTATTTCTCTGTCTTGCCACAGTCACAGTATTCATGTTTGTAGTTTCACCAAAATTGTGTTTGCAATCTCATGAAGTTACTTTGTTTGTGCCCTCTCTTTTTGAAAGATGCTACAATTTTATTAGAAAGAGCAAATAAATCATAAAAAATATTACCACTACGGGTTAGGTTCAGCAAGTTGTAAGTGGATTTGTTTTGCTAAAGAACTTGTTCTGGGTCTGCATAGCCTCCAGTGGTCCTCTTTTAGCTCTTTAGTGCACCGAACCATTGAAATGAGTATGTCTGATGTGGCCTCTAGGTCTTGAGGTCTGTGTAATAAGGAGACTTTGCCCTAGCTGGGAGTTGGCATAGCCCCAGATGCTCCCTTTTCCAGCACACCAAAAGAATTTTTTTTTATTTTTTATTTTTGTATATTTTTCCCCCTTGAAACACAAAGCAAAATGTTTCAAATTCAAGGTCACATGTAAAAATTAGTTCGGCCCCAATTACCGTATTGGCTAAAGTAATATGTTTTCTTCTCTTATTGATAGAGTTTAGGCATCATTTGGCATGGCTCTGGCCCCAGCTGCCATGGAACTAAGCTGCCATGGAACTAAAGTAATATATTTTTCTTGTCCCAGTCTGATTGATATGATTTTTAAACTTCATTTGCCATGGGTGATCAAACAAATAGATTTATCTTCTCTTGCACTTTGTCGTTTTTGTTGGTGTTTGGAGAGCATAATAGCCAATTTGAAATGTTATTCCATTTGATGTTTGAAAAATTGCTTTTAGGCTAATATCAAAATGAGTCTTATTTCCTTTGATCTGATTGTGTTTTGTTGGTATTTCCTGGACCATTATTTTACTTATCAAGGAAATAATTGGAAGTTGTTCAAAACAATACTTCTATCTGGGGACGACTGAGAAAATTATGCTTGTGGGACAAATTATTTTTACCTAAAATTTAGTTGGGGTAAACTATTTCTTTACGAAATTGAGGGTAAACTTATTCTAAAATCTGATCTTTTAGTAGAATTTTTACAAATTTCATATAGAGATAGTGAAGGCAAATTATTATTATTTTTTTCTCTAAAATGTAGTATGGGCAAATTATTTTTCATAAAATTTTGTGGGGGCAAAAGACTTTTTCATAATTTTAGTGGAAGCGAACCTGCATTTGATGAAGCATAATTTTTAATAAAATTTCATTAATTATATAAAAGAATGGTGGTTTAGTGGGGCAGGTGCCCTCACTGTAAATCTATCTGTGCTTCCAGCAGAAGCAAGCATGTGACTTGTTACCCTCTAAAGCCATGTTTTGTTTTTGTTGAATTATTAATTACTATCTCATCTAAAAGCTTAAACTTATAGAGATAGGTGTAAATTAACTATATATTACTTAATACGCCCATTCATTTGTGGCCAGATTTTATGATCACAACATGGCCAACAGTTGGAAACTTTTAAACTTGCGGGTGGTGAGACTTGAACAAGTACCTTTGCCTGCTCTAATACCATGTTGAATTGTTAATTACCATCTTATCTAAAAGCTTAAACTTATAGAGAGGGGAATAAATTAACTATATATTACTTAACAGTTTTTTGTTTCATACTTTTAGACATGAATTTGTCTTTACCAAACTCATCTTCCAGCTTCTAAATATTGCTTTTAAGGTGGGAACTAACCAACAAAGGCCACTTGATTGTAAACATCTCCGCTAATCAGACGTAAATTCTAATATCCTATTATTGCATCATTCTATGTTCACATTGATGTCAGTTGTCACTTCAGCTAAATGAATGGTTGACATGTAAAACGAGTTAAAATTTCGTTATTGTGTTTTACAGTTTCTACTTCTTGATCATAGGGGAGCTGAATTTTATGTTGAAGAAAAATTCCACTAGACAAAGTATTGAACGGGATAAAGTTTCCATAATTTTTGGTTTTCCATCAACACAATGGATGTTTTGAGTCTTGCCAAGAGCCTGCTAAAGGATGAAGATGTGAACTTCTTACTTCATGTGTTTTTATTTGATGCCACCTCTGAAAATGGAATTTACATGTAAAACAAGTTAGATTTTGTCATTATTGCTATACGCTATTTTCAGCTTCTTGATCACATGAACTGCTGAGTTGCTTGGTGTAAACAGCTAGTGCAAGTGCTTATTTCTCCTTTACATCTTTTCAGCATCTTGATTGTGTGAGGAACCATGTTTGGCGACAGAATAACACTGGAATAGGGTGAATCCAATATTGATGTTATCATGTGCTGGTTATCAGTGGTTATCTGTTTGTTGAAGATATCCAAGTTGATTCTGTATTGGAATCACGCCAAGTCTGCCAAGAAACTCATCATTGAAGTAAAGCAGATGAGAGTAGAGTAGGACCTTGTACACCCTAAAAAGCTAACATTCCTGATACTCTCACATGCACGACTCTGTTAGTGTCTCCACTCTCTCTGTATTTCACGTGGCTTTCTTTTAATAAATTAATATAATCCGGGATTTCTTTTGACTATTATGTTTGGATGCTTTGACTTACAATGGTTTTTGGATGGCTCCGGCGTGGATATATTCTCCCTAGATTTATTTCTTGTCATCTCATTTTCTGGAGCATTGGGTCGGGACGAATATCCGCTGGTATTGGTAGTTTCCTATGAGCTTGAAGATGGCTTGCTTGACCTTGAATTGGGATTTTGTCATAATTTATATAATTTGTCGTGGTCATGTCTTATTTGCTTATTGTTCTGCAGGCCTTTGGTTTATTTGTTTACTAGCAGAATAACCTTGCAATGCATGGGACCTAAATTAGAAAGTGTGTGAAACTATAGTTTGTTAGAAAACAAAATGGTAGTTTTAATATCTATAAAATGAAATTGTCTATCTAAGATATATTCTTGCAAGCGTGAGTTTTAAACTATAAGCATTAAAAAGTATGTAGCACTTCTGTAAAGCCTATTCCTTGTCTTCATTTGTTGATTTTTCCCGGCAAAGAAGTAATTAAATGAATAAGTCGTATTATAATAATAGAGGATTCTCATATCTAAAATTTCATTCAGAAATTATAGATACGAGAAATCACTTTTTACTCATGAATATGATTTTGTTTGAATATGAGAAATCATGTGCCCCAGGAGGATGGATGGGTGTATAGGATACTTTTATCCCATCTCAAAATTGGCTGACAATATCATGCAGAAAATATTTAAAAAATCATATTTATGGTTGAAAATATAATAAAAAGAAAAGTAATACTGAAATTGCTAAGTTTAGCTAAAATTTGTGCCGTTGGGTAAACCTGATTGAAATTTTGGCTTGCTGGAAATGGAGTAGTGATTGTGATGAGTGGCAATCTCAGGGTGTGCAAAAATGGATTTTTTTTTTCTTGTTTTTGTGGTAGTAAGGAGTTACTTTCTTTAATTAAGAGGCTATGAATTTGCCAATAATTGATAATGATTATTGAAGAATTAAAATAGAGGTATGGGATTTGTTGGGATGAAATTATTTTCTTCCTATTATTACTAAATTATACAATACACACACACACACACAAATCTTATATACTAATAAGGAAAGAATTTATAAAAAAAAGAGTCTCTAATTGATCTAATTGACCTATTTAATTTGGTAATTTAATATTAACTTTTCATAATTTGCGTTAACACTCTCATTCAAATTGGAGCATGTAGATTGTATGTATTAAGTTTGTTACACAAGTAATTTATTTTAGGATCTTTCAAGAATTAAAGGAAAACATTTGCTAATTTATTAGAATGGACAAGTCGAGTGGTGATATCTTTTAGTTGAATATTTTCTCTAATAAAGTGACAATGTATCTTAATATGTTTGGCCTTCTTACAAAATATCGGGTTGGAAGCAATATACAATGTCATTCAATTATTACAAATAAATGTCATTTGTATACTTCCCCCAAATTGAATATTTTTAAAAAAAGATATTTCAATCAAATTAATGCACAAGTGTTTAAGGTCATGATGCGATATTCTACTTCAGCATTTGATTTTGTTGCCATATTTTATTTATTTATTTATTTTTACTATTTTAGGGTATCAAATTACCCCTAATGAATACATAATATCTAGAAGTGAATTTTTTATCGACATGAGAACTTGTCTAATTAGTATTTGAATATCCAACAATCTGAGTGTGACTCTTATCTTCATAAATGAGACATTTATTTGGAGCTCTTTTAATATACATTAGAATATGAATCGCCATATTCTAATGATCTTCACAAGGAGAATTTAAAAACTAATTGACCATACTAACTACAAAAGTGATGCTAGACAGGATATTGTGAGATAGTTTAACTTCTCAAACTAATCTCCTATATCTTCTTGGATCTTATAGAGGCTCTTCTTGATTTGGTATAAGCTTAACATTTGGATCCATGGGAGATTTGATAGATTTTACATTCAATAATCTTGTTTTTTCAAGGGTATCCATAATGTATCTTCTCTATGAGATAAACTATGCCATTCTTAAATTGTGCCATTTCAATTCCCAGGAAATAATGGAGTATGCCAAGATATTTGATCTAAAAATGATGGTAGAAGCATTGTTTTACCTAGATTATACAGTAGTGATCATTGCTAGTGATTATAATGTCATCCATATACACAATCAAATAAATGTATCCTTGGAATAAGTGGCAATAGAACAGAGAGTGATCAGTTCCATTCTAAATCGTATCAAATTGTTGAATAACAGTTCTAAACTTACTAAACTAAGTTTGAGGGGATTGCTTGAGGTTATACAAAGACTTGTGAAGAAGAAAAATCATGTTAAAACCTGAGCAACAAACTTGGTGCTTGCTTCATTAGAATTTCTTTTTCATATCACCGTGAAGGAATATATGTTTAATATCTAACTGATAAAGAGGTCAATGGTGAATGACTGCCATAGAAAGAAAGAGCTGAATCGAAGCTATCTTTGCCATATAAGAGAAAGTGCCCTCATATACTAAGCTAAAGATCTAAGTGTGTCCTTTTGCCATCAAACGAGTCTTGAGGTGATGAATTTTACTATCAGGACCAATTTTAATAGTATAAATCCACCAACATCCTACAACAGATTTTCTTGGAGGTAAAGGAGCCAATTTTCAAGTATCACTATTTTGAAGTGCACATATTTCATCTAGCATAACTTGTCTCCACTTGAGATGATATAGGGCTTCATTTGGAGATGTAGGTATACACATGGAAGATAGAGAGGATTGACAAATATAATGCAAAGATGACAAAGGTGATCACTCTATGTAATATAATAAGGATAGGGATTTCAAGTAGACCATATGCCTTTTCGGAGAAGAATGGAAAGGTTAGGCTCGAGAGGTAGGTTCAAAATTGGTAAGGGAGTTGATGCCAGAGAAAAGTTTGCACAGACCTTAAGAATGTTAGGAGGAGGTAGGGGCTTAGGAGGTAGAGGTGGGTGATAACAGTAGACTTGGAGTAGGTGGGGAGGAGGAGGTGCAAGAACATCGATAGGAGGGGTTGGAGGTGTATCTAGCTTGATTGGGACAAGAAGAGGAGAAATAGGCAAAACTTCAGATATAGGCTTAAGAATTGAGTGAGAAGACTTGAAGTAAAGAATGGACTCGAAAAAGGTTACATAAGATGAGACTAGGTAAGTTGGAGAGTGGGCGAGAAGCAATGATACCCTCTTTTGAGATCGGATATAACCAAGAAAAATACACTTAATGGATTAAGCCCAAAGTTTGTCAAGACGAGGAGTGAGATTATGAACAAAACAAGTTGATTGAAAACATAAGGTGGAAGGCAATGTAGAAGATGATAGGGAAACAACAGAGAGTGAGCAATTTGATTATCAAGCATAGATAGCGATTAATCAAGTAGTAGATAGTGGAACTCTATTAACTTAAAAATGAAAAGGAACATGACCATGAAGTAGGAGGGTTCGAGTGGTTTCTAAAAGGTGTCTATTTTTGTGTTCAGTAACCTAATTATTTTGTTGAGAAGCATGTGCACAAGATGTTTGATAAAGAATGCCTTGAGAATATACAAATGTTGAAAATGCTGAAATAAATATTCACAATTATTATCAATACACAATGTGTGAATAAGAACACCAAATTGTATTTTAATTTCTTGATAAAAATTTTGAAAGATAGAAAACAATTCAGACTTGATTTGCAAATAACTGAGTGCAACATGAATGATTATCGATGAAAGTAACAAAATATTTTGACTCTAAAGCAGATACAACTTGAATAGGACCCCAAATATCAAAGTGAATTAAAGTAAATGAAGACGTGGCTCGATTATAAACTCTATTGGAAAACCAATTATGGACGTGTCTCCCTAATTAACACAATTCATAAGGTAGTTTGGACAATTTGGAAAGGCTTGAAACCATTCTTCGTAGTTTAGCTAGGTTAGGTGAGAGGAAAAGTTTTGCAAGGGCAAACTCGAGAATGGTTGGAAAGTTGGTATAGATCATGAGACTCACATCTAGTGCAAATTATTTGTCCTAAACTTTGGTCCTGCAGGACGACATAATTTTTTTGTAAAGAAAATGACACAATCAAGAGAATGATTTGAACGACTAATAAAGAGTGAATTAAAAGAACACTTGGAAAGGTAAAGCACAGAATCAACTGGCATAGAAAAAAGTGGATGGGCAATGCCAATTCCAAAGCATTGTGTTTGGGAGCTATTAGTTAAGGTAAAAATGTGTAAAAATATCTAGACCAAGAAAGTTTAGAGAAAATGAATTTATTACCAGAAATGTGATCTAATACCCTAAAATTAAGGACT
Organism: Thlaspi arvense; assembly: GCA_911865555.2. Classification (NCBI taxonomy): domain Eukaryota; kingdom Viridiplantae; phylum Streptophyta; class Magnoliopsida; order Brassicales; family Brassicaceae; genus Thlaspi; species Thlaspi arvense. The sequence continues at coordinate 84,129 of CAJVSB020000010.1, read as the reverse complement.
CAAGGACCAAGGAATGGTGATTGAGAGACAAGCAAAAGACTTACTAGTGTATGATGGCATGTCTGCACCTCTCAATTCTCCTCCCTAACGACTCTTTACTTTTGCTTAATATAATTTGGGCAAAGTTATGAATGGTGGTGTTTCGGTGTTACGAGTTGGGAGATCTTGTAAATGTCGTTGGTTGTTTTGGTAAAGGCAGTGAAACCTAAGTAGAGTAGTAAATATCTGTGATTGTCTGGCCTGAGACAGAAGATGCTTGAGATTCTGGCTCGTGAGAACTTTCCTTGTAAACCATCATTTCCTTTCTTATTAACTACCATTTCCTTTTTATTATCAAGGAACTTTTTTTTTTCTTGGAGTTGTGTCGTGCGATATTTTCAGAGAAAAATATTGTTTGGGAGAGAGGAGGGAGGAAAGAAGGTGTACAATAGAATATAAGTGACGTTATTGCACCCTTAAATAGGTACATCTTTTAGAGAGGGAATAATTATTCTACGAAAAATAGTATCAAAATTAACTCGAGAGATTAGTTTGGCGATAAACAAGTGCTTTTGAGGAGAGGTAAGCAGTGGAAAATCGTATAGACTCCATCTTGACAAGGGTATCAAGAGTTGGAGTGGGGAAATGTAATGAATTTCATACCAGATAAAGAGAAAGAGGGAGACTAAAATACAAATTGTGCCATTATACACCCAATAGATACATTTTTTTGGGAAGGGAATCCTGACCTGTGACACAATCTTAAATGATCCGTTCATTGGCCTTGGTTATACCGAAGTCCCAGGTAGCAATCATACAAACCACAATTATATGTCCATCGGCCTTGGACATACCCCGGCAAGGGACTAAAATGTGGGGGATGCTCTTTTAATCATCTGACTCAATATCCAGGTAATTATCTTTTGTCTACCCTGATCAACTCTTACCCTCTAGGATCTAACTGCAGTACCAATTGTTACACCACATTGAAACAAAGTTTAAACATCTAAAGCTAATAAATAGCTTTATCCCTTCATCTTTACTAGTAACCATCATCACATGTACGAAAATAAAAAAGGAAGTGAAAATTTTCCGCAGAAGGGAATTCATGACTTCTTCGGGCATCCGTATGAAAGGATGGAGAAGAGAGTTTGGGTGACGGTGAGGATGAATATAAGAATGGTGATGAGGATATCCCATCTTGACTCGTAGTAATATCTCATGAAATAAGCACGTCGCTTGACATACCAGGAGCTGCAATATTCATTCAAGGCATCAAAAACATAGCCAAAGGGGAAGTCCTCCTTGTTGAAAGCAACATTAGCAGTGAGGTTGCTGAAGAGAGACACCAACACCTGTTTGTCATTAAACCACGTCTCCAGAACCCCCGCTCGAAGAAGCCTATCCACATCCTTGTGATTGTTGATCAGAGTGCTCATGAGCACCAAATAGGACGCGAAGCAGCTGTCCTTTTCATCCGAGAAATGCTCCAAAGCCAGTAAGTTGTTGAAGAGAGAAGCCGTCCATTCTTGGATCACCAGAGTTGGGATTGTAAGCGCGCCATTACTAAATCTCACGTCTGACAAGTGATGGGTCACCATGGTTTTCAACTCGATTCCATACAGTTCTAGCTCTGAAATGCTCCTTGCATAATTCCACGCCATGGCGGTGGAGCTCGGATTGGGATTCAATTGCATAGACTTGAGAGGAGGAGAAAATAAGGTGAAAAGAACCAATTCTAGAAGATGCCTTGGCTCCCGCTTGTAATCTACGTAGTTTAACTTGGTTTTTCCTACAGGAAAAAAATTTGCAAAGAAGGTAAGAATGCGCCGAACTAACGGTTGACTCCCCTCACCAGGCCGGGTAGCGTCTGCTAGAGCTTTGAGGACGAGCAGAGGAAGCTGGTTTTCTAGCAACAAGAGATCGTGCTGGAGATTATAGAGCAGAGGCCCTGTCGCTCTGCCTCTGAACACCGGATCTCTTTCTACTGAGTATTTGGCCAGATTCTTGCTTGGACATGAGCTCGAGGATGAAGCAACCATCAAGCAACATCATCTTGACAAATTCATCGCTACTGAGGTCAATCTGGTCCGCATAGCAGAGACGAGCGCTTTCTTCTTTTTCCTTGAGTAATTGAAGGAGGCTGTCCAAAGTGGTTGCCAAGGAATGGCGAGAAAGAAAGGTGTGGAGGAAGTGGATTTTGAGTTGCTGGGTAGCTAGCAAACCAGGGGTAGCGGCGTGTAAAGGGCCAATACAAATTGTGGAGGGAGTGTAGTGGGTTGGGTTGCCACGGCGGAGTTCGTCGGGCACTCTATAGATGAAGGGGGGAGAAACGGGGAACCGGAAGACGGAGTGGAGACTGGCAGATTCTCCAAATCCCGTTCGATGGAGAGCAGCAATCCTGAATTCGCAGGACTTTCCTCCGCCATTAATTCTAAATCCTTAACCACTCAGAAACCAATTAATAATAATCGTGGAATTTACATAGTTATAGATATATATTTTAACCATATATATAACCTCTTACCTCGCAATCACAGGTTCGAACTTAGGTCTTGTTTGGCTGCAAAGCCAATAGACTGTGTCACCTTCCAGCGCTATGCCATTTCCTTGCTGCTTCGACCGGGGCCCAGCCGAGCCCTCCATGACCCAAAGAGGAACACCCCAGGAACCTCCCTCTCCGTGATGTGTGGCTTTCCTCTATCAAGATTAATTAAATAAATATTATAACCATGCGGGAAGACTCTTCGCGTTTACTTTGGTGTTTTTATGGGTATAAAACTAGCTACAAATTATACGCGTTATCGTGAAGGGTATGATTGTCCAAGGCCTTGTTCTGGGAACCTTTTGTGGCACTACCCACGGAAGAGGATCTAAAAATTTTTAATTTTTGATTCTCGTCCATCCTTTTTTTTTTAATTTTTGAATTTTTATTTATTTATGTGCTTATTTAGAGACAGTATATATAGATGTTTTCTACTGAATTTATTTTTTGAGGAAATCTGAATTATGCTTTTGGGCCACCAGATATTGTGTGTATCAAATGCATCTCATTAATGTGGACATGTTTTTTCAAACATTGAAGGAAGAGAACAAAAGAAGTGGGAGTAAAACATTTTCTCGGCAATTTTATTATATTTTGTAATTCATTTTAAATTTTAGAAGGATAAATAAATGGGAGTAGATACCGAGCTTTGTTTTAGTGCTTTTCGGGGCAACAGTCAAGCTATAATTAACTGATTTGTGGTAAACTGGCTGGTTGAACTAGGTTTAGGTTTGGATTCGGTCATCTTGGGTTTGGACTGTTTATCGTTATACACGATGATATGGCAGGAGTATGGAGTGCATATTGAGCATGATCCTAATTCTTTCACTCTTCCTACCGCTTTTACCCTCCATTTTAGAAGTTTTCAAATTCATTTCTGCTTTAGATAAGTTGAACCAGTCTTAATTTCTCTCCTTTTACTCTCGTTTTCTTTCTTTATAAATACATAGGTCCCTTTCCATTAATGCGTCTTGGAAACTTATACAGAATGAGCCAAAACTTTTTCCATCTGAACACGAAAGCTTTACTTAGCTTTCAAGAAGAAGAGAGGAAGGAGGAGGAAGACAAGAAGAAGAACTAGAACTTTCTTCTTATAGGTAACCTTCATTTTTATTTCAAGCAATTTCCCTTCTTCTACTTGTTCTCTTCATCACCTTCCCTTTCTCTTTTCATTTATGTCGGTTGAGCCTTTATGTGCTTGAGTGCGTTGCTGGACTTTACATGTGCACCTCATGTCAAAATTTCGGAGCATTTGGCCCTGCCAATTGAAAATAACGATATCCTAGAATTGTATTTACTGATTGCTGATTTCTATGTTAGACCGACTTCTAGAAGGGTATAACTATTTTTGGAAATAGTATGATCCCATGTTTGTATTAGAATGCTCTGATATTAGTCAAGAAGTTTTAGTTATCTTTTTCATAATTTTTGGAATTTATTTGCTATTTTCCAGTCATTTAAAACTCTTGATATGCAAATATAAAAAGCTGAATTTTGAAAAATTGTGATAAAGGCAATTCAAGAAGCAGGTGAATTGGGTATTTATCATGAAAACTAAGTATGTGAAAATTTAACAGTATAATAAAATTTAAATCAATTAAATTTATACAATTCATTCAAAGTAAATACAAAGTAATTTTAAGTTAAATAAAGATAGTAGAAATAAAAAATGCATTTTTTTTATAATGATTCGACTTTATATCCAAATTTATGTCCACTCTTTCAAGTTTCAACTTATTGAGATTCTACTAAATTCAATGCTTTTGATGGAGGCAAGAATTTCCAATTATAAACAAAATATTTGATTTGGTGAGTTTTAAACACCAATACGAATTGTAATAATGATAGAAAAATGTAGTGATTTCTCTTAAGTAGGATTAGTTACCACTCATGTACAAAATAATCTCACTTCAAAAAAATACTTTCAAGAATAAAACAATTAACTCTAGGCACTATTTTCTCAAGTAGTAGACAATGTAGCACAAAAAATAAGAGAGAGATTTAGGAGATTTTGCAAATTGTTCTTAAATACTTCTCCATTCAATCTATGCTCATTTTATAGGCAAAATCATCAAAGAGACATTGGAGAGATATTGGGCAACTCTTGGCCTTTTGTAACATGGTAGAAAACAAATTTGAATATTCTGTCAGCAATAACAACATATAGGCTGTCAGCAATAACAACATATAGGCCCACTTCAAAATTTTAATCAAATAGTTTCCAACATTCAAAAAATTTTAGAAAAAATTCTAAATACTCTTAATTAGTCTACTTTTAAACACAAAAAGAATCATTGGATAGTAGTCAACTGTTTAAGAGAAATAGTTTATTTTCAAACAATCTATCAGACTAAAAAACTATTTCTATTAGAATTTGTTAGTCAATTTCAAAATTATCTAAAGATTTGAATTTTCAATCAAAAATACTAAGTTATATATTTGTCAAAATCTTAACACATTTACTTTCATTTGCAATTGAATTTTCATAAATTAGATTTTTATATCCTAAGTTATGAGCAAAATATTATAGTATACCCATTCTGTTTATTGATAGTGTCACTCAACAAAATGACTCGTTTAGAAAAATTATATCTTCTCAACTATAAGTGCAAAATGTGCATGCAATACATCTATTTAAAGGGTAGCATATTTATTTTACAAATAAAATAAAATTAAAATTTTAGTAGTACTATAAAATATATTTTACTATTTAAAACTCATATGGTGCAGATTTCAACATTGAATTTTCTAAAAGATGACAAGTCATATTGTTAAATATGGATAAATTATTTTATTGAGTTTATTATTTGAAAATACAAACATTACATATTATGCTAAAAAGTGAAATTGTCAAATTAAATATACAAGTAATAAATTATAATAACCAGAAAAAAAAGAAAAAAAGTTATGGCCGAGAATCGGCCAGTACACCCCTGAAGAGGATTGCTCCAATAGGAGCAATCCAACACAAAAGTTAATGGGAAACTTTTTACATAAAGTTAAAAACGAAGCTGGGCATGCACTTTAACTGTGAATTTAGTGAAAAAGGAAGGAGAAAGCTGAACTGGAAGCCGCGGCACGGACGAAGCAAAATCTGGAGAATCTGAGTGTTTAGAGCAAATTTTCACCGATTAGAAGCTGGTACTGAATTTGTGGACTCTAGGAATTGAGTTTAGAAGGTTGAAATTAGTCGGGTAAGTGAAATCCATGCTGTTAATTTGGGATTGGAGGTTCGGGTCTGTTCCAGACTCGAATGGTGGGATTCGGGCAAGGAAGATGGGACCTGGACGAGTTCGGGTCCCGTACAGGGGTCCGCCCAGGCCATTGGGCCCGGGCTCGGCCCAGGAGGTTCGCGGGCCCGCAGGCTAAGCCGCGGGCTAGCCCGTTAAGGGCTGGGCTGAGTCAACCCTGGGTTGACTCGGCCCAGTGAAAAAGGAGCTGGGTCAACTCAACCGAGTTGACCCAGAAGGGAAATTGGAATAGCCTATTCCAGGGGGATAGGAAATCAGGGATAAGGATAGATTAGGGATAGCAAGGGATAGTATAATCCGGAATTTGGGGATTAGGGTTTTGGGAATTGACCGAACCGGCCAGAAACGGTTCAACGTTTGACCGGCCGGTTCAGTGGTCAAATGGACTTGGATTTGGGAAGTTGGACCGGTTCTGGATTCAGGGAGAAAATACCTATCAAACCAAGTGGGTTCAGGAAAATTTGGGTGGCCGGTTTGAGGTGAATTGGCCGGTTTAGTGTAATTCTTTTGGATGACTAGTTCACCAGTTTTTAGGCCGGTTCTTGGGGAAAATGAACCAGTTCCTAGTTTAAAATGATGAAACCTAATTGACCATGAAATTTGGTGATATTTAGAGGTCTGGTTTAAAATGAACTGACCTCGGTTTGCGTGCAAATGTTTGGGATTAGGGTTTTGGTCCAGTTCGGCTTAATTTTTAGAGGTTTTTGACCGTTCAAGGTGGTTCCTAGGATTTTTTGGTCTTTTGAATCCGATTTTGAGGGTTTCATGGTCAATTGAGATGAGTTAGAGGTAGTTTTGAACTGGGCTAGGCTAGTTCGAGTGTTCTAGAGACTGGTTCGAGGATCGTGAATGCAGGTTCTGTAAATTTGAAGGTAGATAAGTAAAGTATCAAATGTTAGTGGGTCACGGGGTCTCAAAGTAGGTTAGTAGTGTCTCGTTATACGTGCTAGGAGCTCAGACTTGGGACGGGGAGTCCCGTGTCACTTTCGATGAGTGAGTTTTTTGGAATAACCTCAGTTTCGGTTCTCACTCGTGGTTTGATGATTGTAGATACTCCGGGGAAGGTTCGTTTCGATCCTTGATCGTCTGCTTGAGATTCGGTGTTCAGTTTTGAGTTGGCCGGTGAGTGATAGTACTCTCTGTATATGTGTTTGCATTCTAATTTTTCTGTTAGTTCTGTATTTGATTTTTGAACATTGTTATTATTTTCGGTACTTGTATTTGTTTGTTTTAGAGTTTGATAAGCTTGAATTCATCTTTGTAATCACATGTATATATTTGCCTCATTGTTATATGTCTTTTGTTTAGTATATCCGTCATGAATGTGTGTGATTCTGAATAAGTATGTGATTCTAGTTTTCCGATTTTTGACTCTGGCTCTGTTTAGGGGTGCCAGGGACTTGGCCACCGGACAGTTGGCCACCGTACTGTGCGGGGAGTGCCTTGAGTTCGGATGGTTGGCCGTTGTGGCGTGTGGGGAGTGCCCTGGGCCCAATGAGGTGACTTTGATTCTGATTCTGGCTCTGACTCTAGCATGGGATCCCAGTGCGACATCTGTGTTCAGTGACTCTGATTCTAATTCTGGGACGCTAGGGGCTCTACTGTCGGGCAGTTGGCCACTGTTGCACAGGAAGCGCCCTAGGTCCATCTGTGACTCTGATTCTGATTCCGGGATATCAGGAACTCAGCCGGCAAACGGTGGACCCTCGTACTGTACGGGGAGTGCCCTGGGTCCGGACGGTGGGCTGTCGTAGCGTACGGGGAGTGTCCTGTATCCACATGTAGCTCTGATTCTAATATGTGTTATCTGTTATGTGTTACGTTCTAATACTCTGATTTAATTCTGATTTTCTGGTTATGACTATGCATATGAAACTACATGTATTAAGTTAAGAAATGTGATCTTTTGCAAATCGTGCTATTACTTGTGTGATACGTATGTTTTGAATGATCTGAGTTTCTGTCATGGTATGCCTAATTAGTACTGTCATTCACTGAGTTATATACTCATCCCTTTTTTCTCCTCATCTTTCAGATTTCTGTTTTGATCAGCAGTGGTAGTTCCTGCGATGCTTCTGTCACCGCTACATGTATATATATGTTATACTCTAGACGCTTCGTTTACAGTTAGATATGTTTTGTTGTGTATATATATGGACAGTTTTCTGATGAGGGGTGTTAGTTGCTTTAGTTTGGTTAGAGGCTTACTAGGGTTGGTACGTCAATCCTAGTGCCGATCACGCGCTCGGGTTGGGCGTGACATAAATTGATCATATCTTATTATACAAAACTTCAAAAATAACAAGGTTAATTTTATATGAAATTATACTCAAATACTTTTATATCATTAGTAAAATAAATATAAAACTTTGACACTAATAATCTTTCCCTTTTTGGTAATGATAAAACAAATATATAATATAAAATATTCATTAAGCATATATCATATAAATTCTCTCATTTCTTAACGTCATCAAAAAGATTAACTATATAGGCATGAAAAAAATTTATAGACTCTTCCTTTATGAAAAGAAATTGATACAATTAAAAATAACTTTGCATTTAAGTCTATAAGGTCAAGTTCTCTTTTGATAAAATAAAATTTTTCTTCAGTAAAAGGTTTTGTAAAAATATCTGCTAATTGATATTCGGTCTCAACAAGTTCAAGTGTTATATCTCTTTTTTGAATATGATCTCTCAAGAAATAATATCTAACATCAATATGTTTTGTTCTTGAATGTAGAATCTGATTTTTAGAGATATTGATGATACTAAAATTATCGCACTTAATAAGAATATGTTCGTACTCAAGTTCAAAGTCTGATAAAGTGTGTTTCATCCATAAAATTTGTGTACAACAACTTCCGAAGGCCACATATTCTTTTTCAATGGTAGACCAAGCAATTGACTTTTGTTTTTTACTAGTCCAAGAAACTAAAAATTATTCAAGAAAATGATAAGTTCTACTAATATTTTTTCTATCTAATTTATATCCTCTAAAATTCATATCTGAATAACTAGTGAGTTCAAAGGAGGTTTCTTTAGGATAAAATAATCCTATATTTATAATTCATTTAAAGAATTCTTTTGATGGTATGCAAACGAGATTTTGTTGTATTTGCTTGAAATCTAGCAAACATACAAATATTAAATATGATATTAGGATGACTAGCGATTAAGTATAATAAATTTCCAATCATATCTTTACATTGTTTGATATTTATAGGTTTTGTCATTAATATCTTCATCAAGTTTGATTTAGGTGTCATAGGAGTTTTCATGATTTTAGAATTTTTCATCCCAAATCTTTTGAGAAATTCTTTAGTGCACTTGGCTTGATTAATCATAATCCATGTTTTGAGTTGGTTTATTTGAAAATCAAGAAAAAAATTCAATTCACCTAGCATGGTTATTTCAAATTTATTTTGCATAAATGAAGCAAATATTTTATATAAAAATTCATTAGTAGTTTCAAAGATAATGTCATTTGCATAAATTTGAACGATAAGTAAATCATTATTTTCATTGAAAATCTATTTTTTAATAAAAATTTTGGAAGCCTTTTATACCTTGATCTAAGAGCTCGTTTCAACCTATGTAAAACTTTTGAAAGTTTGTAAACATGATTCACATGTTTCTTACTTTCAAAATCCAGTAGTTGTTTAACATAAATCTCTTCAATAATAAAACTATCTAGAAATATACTTTTAACATTTATTTGGAATAATTTGAAATGTATATGATATGCAAATAGAAATAATATTCTAATAGTCTTAAGTCTAGATATGGGAGAAAAAGTTTCTCTATAATCTATTTCTTTTTCTTAATTGAAACATTAAATTACAAGTATTCATTAAGTTTATTTCTAAAAATCCATTTGGTTCTAATAACTATATGATCACTAGGTGTAGGCATTAGTTCCCAAATTTTATTTCTTGCAAATTTATTTAATTTTTCTTACACAGTTAAAAAGCAATTTTCATCCTTAATAGTATCATGAATAGTTTTGGGCTCAATTTAAGAAATAAAAGACAAGTATTTACAAATATTTTTCAATTGACTTATAGTCTTTTTATAATTATTATAATTACTAATAATTTGGTCTATGGGGTGATTAGATTTCTATTTCCAAGTTTTTAGCAAATCACTATGTAGAGTTTCATCAAAATTTTCTATACTAGGGGGATTATCAATTTTTTTTTTCTTTATCATTAATATTTAAATTAACCAAATCATTATCAACATCATCATATGACTTTATGTAAAAAGAGATCAATTTCATCAAATTTAACATGCATAGATTCTTCAATTACATTAGTTATTTTATTAAATGCTCTATAAGTCTTATTAATAGTAGAATAACCCAAAAATATACATTCATTTAATTTTGCATCAAATTTACCAAGATTATCTTTAGTATTCAAGATAAAACATTTACACTTAAACATTTTAAAACAACCAATCTTAGATTTTCTATCAAACTAAAGTTCAGAAGGAGTTTTCTTAAAAATCGGTCTAATAAAAACTCGATTTAAAATATAACAAGCTGTATTAACTATTTCAGCTCAAAAATATTTAGGTAGCTTGTATATATTAAGTATAGTTCTAGTTATTTCTTATAAAATTCTATTTTTTTTAACATCTCCATTTTATTGTGGAGTTCTAGGTGTAGAAAAATTATACTTATATTTATAAGTATTACAAATATTTTCAAATTTATGATTTACAAATTCTCCACTATGATCACTCATAATTTTTAAAATTATATGATCTTTTCATTTTGAACTCATTCATAAAATTTTAGAAATTGATAACATGTTTCATTCTTATGAGTCAAAATAATACCCATGTCAAACTTGAAATTATTAATAATTACAAAAGCATAGAATTTTTCACAAAGAATAGCAACTTAAGAATGTCCAAATAAATCTAAATATAAGAGTTGTAAATGTATGACGTAGTTACGTCAAAAACTAAATTTATAGAATTAAAATAAGTTTTTCTTTGTTTTTTCAATTGATAATGAGTACAAATTTTATCTTTATCAAACTTGAGTTTAGTCAAGAATGTTTATATAATACACTTAAATATTTCACATTTTGTTTAACCAAAGTATCAATATCAATAGACATTTTCATCTTTTAAGGCAACAAATACTAAAATATTATTCTTATTAAAAATCTTGTATGCATTGTTTTGAAAAGTAATTTTATAACCTTTATCACATAATTGACTAATGTTAAGTAAGTTATGTTTTAAACCATCAATAAATAAAATATTATTAATAATGTGGGAGTTAGAGTTACCAACTTCTTCAATGCTAATAATTTTTCCTTTTGCATTGTCTCTAATAGTCACATACTCTCCATCTTTGACATATAATTAAATTTTAAGTAGTCTCCCATCATATGTCTTGAACACCCATTATCCAAAAATCACTTATTTTTTCTTATAATGGTTTTTATTCAAATTTCCTACAAAAATAAATTAAATTTTGATTTTTGGTATCTAAAATTTCTTGGGTCCAATAATGTTAGAATATGTTTCCTTAAGAACTCAAATAAATGTAACATTAAACTTACCATTCCATTTATAACTATCTCAAACTAAAATTTAGGTAATACAAGTAATTTTCTCTTTAAAGAACAATCACAAGTATAATGTCTCTTTCCAACACAATGATAACATGTAATAAAAGGACTAGATTAATGGAAATTTTTTTACAAAGTAGTTTTTTTAGAACTTTCGACCTTGACAAGCTATGTATCCTAATCCAATTTTATCAAAACTATATCATCGAGTAGTAAGTAATTTATTAATTTTTTTTATTGAGTAAATTTAGCCAAGACATTTTTAAGTTCTTTAACTCTTTTTGTCAATAAGTCATTTGTTTCATCTTTAGACATGGAAGTAAATTGAGTTTTCAAACAATCATTTTTATTTTTCAAACTAGCATTTTCAATAGAAAGATCTAAATACTTTTTTTTTTTCAAATCTTTATATTTCTTTCCAAGAGTACTTAATTCATTTTGCAATTCATCAAAAGCATGTAATAACTCATCATAAGATAATTAGAAGTGTTAGAAGTAAAAGAATATAAGTTTATCTCATTATCGCTTTCTTCTAGAGTCATGAGACATAAATTAGTGATATCATTTTTATTAGATTCTTCCACCAAGTTGCTTTCATCACTTATATTCCAAGTGGTGGCTTTCATGGCTTTCTTTCATTTATTCTTCTCCTCCTTATTCTTCTTTAAGAGTGTACATTCTGATTTGATGTATCCACGCTTCTTATATTCATAATATATAACATCAACTTTAGAAGAGTCTTCATGTTGATTATCTCTCATTTGCCTTCTCTCAAATGTCTTCTTTTTAAGTAAATTGGTGACTCTTTTTGCAAGTTGTGAAACTTTATCATCATTTTCTTTCACTACTAGAAAAAACCCACTTTGTGACCGCATGATTGGTCACTAATTTCAAATGGCAGCGGTCACTGAATAAATCAGTGACCGCATTTGTAACCGCTTTGGTTGGTTAGCAAAACCCTCGTCACTAATCAGTTTTGTGACAAAGCGGTCACTAATTAGTGACTGCAATAATCGGTCACTAATGCGGTCACTAATTAGTGACCACCATTACTTTGGTCACTAAATAGTGGCACAGTTTTCCATTATTAATCAGTAACTGAAAAACATGCGGTCACTAATTAGTGACTGATATGGCGGTCACTGATTAATGACCGATTCTGGTGGTAACTGATTATTTTAGTAACCCTTCTTATAACAAAATTAGATACACATTTAGTGACCAGGAATGCGGTAAGTAATCAGTGACAACAATTTTTCTGTCACTAGTCAGTCACTATTTAGTGACTCCCATTAAACCTTATATCCTAACTGCGTGCAGGGTCACAATTGGGTCACTAATTTTGTGACCCATTGTAGGGGTCATTGATGCTGTAATTGCTGTAATGCATATTTATCATTTCAATTCCCATAATGCATTATAAAAATCCTGTAATGCATTTGTATCATCTCAATTGTTATTCACCAGTAGCACACATGAAAAGTAATGAAATATCATCGTACAATTAGTTTGAAATGTCAAAATCTTTAATAAAACAATTTGATAACTATTTTGGAACATAAAAAATGAAATAAGAATGTAAAGTATTAAAACATAACAATGTTAAACTGTAACTTCACTGCTTATTGCCTTATCTAGTGCTCTGATTTTGGGTTGATGATCCACCTTGCATTGTATTGAACTTTTCCATCATTGTAGCCATTGCAGCTATCATAGCCTCCTCCTTGGCCTTCATTGCCTCCTCTCTGGCCTTCAGTGTCTCTTTTGCTAATTTCTTGGCCTCTTGAAGCACTTGTGCCTTTCTTGATGCTACTATTTGTCTCTCCTCTGCAAGTGCTTTAGCAATTGTCTCTTGTAATTGATCCGAACTGACATATCCAGGAGGAGGTGCTGTAGAGATGGATTCAGATGAACTGCCAATAGAAGCAAGCTCTCTACAATGATAGGTGTTCTTAAAACCATAAATTCGATTCTTGCAAGGCCTACTACAGATTGTAACCCATTTCTGTGCATCAAATAAGTTTTTTGGAGTAGGATTGCTGCCATATTGACTGCAATATGAGTGGTCATACTCTTCATAGAAATAAATGAATGACAAGTAATCATATTACTTGATAAGACTAGAATAGAAAAATTAAAAAAGTAGATTTTGGTTAAAAAGACAAACAGAACTGTGCTTGTAACTCAGCTGTGATATTCTTATAACCAGTCGAAACTATGCTTGTAACTGAACAAATCCATGCTTGTAACTGAACAGGTCTAAGCCATAAGCATCCATTGGTTCAGTTACAAGCAAAGTTCCATTTATTTACAAGTAGATCTTAGTTCAATTCCAAGCATATCTCCTTTCAGTTACATGCAGATATGTCCCTCTATTTAACCAAATTAGGACCAACTCTTAGAGGCAATGATTTGTTCAGTTACACGCATAGTTTTTTATGGTTATAATGAGAGGCCCGTATAGTTATAAGCATATTAAAGTTTAGCTATGTGCATATATCTTCATTGATAAAATGAAGTTTAATCCCAAGTAGGACTCTGTTCAGTTACAAGCAGATCTCAGTTAAGTTCTAAGCATATCTCATTTTAGTTACATGAAGATATGTCCCTCTATTCAACCAAACTAGGACAAACTCTTAAAGGCAATGGCTTGTTCAGTTACACGCATAACTTTGTATGATTACAATGAGAGGCCCTTATAGTTACAAGCATATTAAAGTTCAGTTATGTGCATATATCTTCATTAATAAAACGAAGTTTAATCCCAGTCACATAAGCAACCATTGTTTCAGTTACAAGCAGGATTCTGTTAAGTTATAAGCAGATCTCAGCTCAGCCTCATATAATAGGTATTAGAAGCTATTGGAAGCTTACTTGTCTAAATGAAGTATATAAGCCATATTCTAATTTAAGAAGTAAGCCACCTTCAAATTTAAGAATCACATGATATAATAGGTCCAGTGGAAAATCAAATATTTTAAGCATTTTGGTTGGAATAGTAGTAGCATAAAGAACATATATCTGCTGAAAATTATGGTAGTGAATTTTAATATATTGTGAATTTGGCATTAGAAACTTACTCGAACCTTCTTTGATTTGTTGTCAACATAATCACCCTCTCCTTGTTTTCTCCGGTGAGTACAGTCATGGATCGCAACTTGGCTGACCCTTGTCCCGCCTTGTTCCTAGTGTATTATTAATTCATTAAGTGAATAGTTTATATAAATAAATGTAACTGAACTATAACTATGATAAGAAATTTACCATTCTACGTTTGTGCTCGGCAAAAGAAATGGAACTGCTGGTGTGCTTTACAATTGATCTATCTTTCTTAGTTAATATGTTCTTTCTGACTTTTATGCACTTATTCTGATAGTTTGGTGCATTCATCCAACCATTACAGATTGCCTCCCAGTCAGTGACGAGCATGTATTTGGGCACTGCTCTCATTAGATCCCTTGGGTCATCACTCCTAACTTGTTGGATTGCTGCTTTCTTTATTCTATGAATTGTGCTCTTGTAATTTCTCTTGTGGGTTTGCTCCCATGAGTGCTGTATACCGGTATCATGGTGTGGCAACCACGTGTACATCTCCTATCAGAATTAGAATAATTTTTTTAAATTGCAAATATATAAATTAGAGATTCTTGTTATGTAGAACAAATATTTGTTTGGATATATATAATATCACCTTAAATTTATTAAATAGGTTGTCTTTCATATCCTGAGGGACTTGCTCCCATGTTGCATGTGGCCTTAGATACCTCATAAGAATGAACATTATTTGGCGAGTGACACCCTTGGGAATGAAGCTGCCAAATGCAAATTGAATGAAGTTCAGTTGCTGCAATATATAGATAAGTTAAGACTAAATAATAAAATTAGACCAAGTTAGAAGAAAAGTTTACCCATTATGAAATAGTTGGATATATTGGCGGCCATCAATATGGGTAGGTTTAGAACTCGCGGATTCGGGCTGACTTGTATGTGCTGTGTTAGGAGGAGAAGGGTGGCCAACATGTTCAATGCTAGATGGAGAAGGCTGGCCCACAGCTGTAATGCTTGATGATGTATCCACTGTTCACCTACTGGCCTCTGACTCGTCTCGAATATTGAATTCATTAGCTACTTGGTCAAACGTCTGAGGCACCTAGTGAGTAGTGTGCCTGTCGCCAAGTCCACGCCCACTTCTACCATGCTTACCAAGTCCTCGACCTCTGCTAGAAGACATCTTACACATACAACATGCATTGCTAGTGTAATCTTTTTCATAAATCCAAAATTTGACAATTGACAGGACAAAGAATAGAGGTTACTTGATTGGTTTTGTCAGGTGAAATGGAGTAGTAGATAGCTGGATGAGTTAATACAACATATTGTGTGAGTTAATACTGAAGCATATTGTGTGAGTTAATACTGAAGAGTTCAACAAAATCACATGAACAGTTCAACAAACAAAAAAATAAACCTTGGACAGCTTGTCGAACTTGAAACAAAAACTAGATATTGTAAACATATAAGGAAAATGGGCATGTACAGTAGTAGAATTAGATTTCTAAATATTTTGAAAATGTTATTTAGTAGTTCGATACAAAAGTCACTAGTCGCTAATCATCCCCCCCATCCCAACTACTATTTGAATCAAAATCTTCAAACTTAGGTTTAGATTCATCCGTGTCTCCCTCTTCAAATTCAACTCCCTCTCATGTACTTGACTACGATTGGATGGGTCGAAGTTCCTCAATAGGTACCTCAATTGGTGCTGCACTATGATCTACTAAGATTCCTGGAGAATCAAGTTCAACAATAAAGACAATTTGAAATGGTCCTAGTACACGTTCTTCTTGAAATAGAGCATCAGGTATACCAAGATCGCGTTCCCTCTGCCTCGCCAGAAAGGGCATCTAAATTCTACTTCTTGATTTAACTTTACACACTGCATGCTAGTCACACCTCCCCCTAGTGTTTCCTTAGAAACTTGTGTAGTAGACTTGCTGGACTTGTTGAGCCAATATAAATGGATTAGTAGTGTTCAGCTTCCGGGTGTGATTGATTTCAACCAGCCCAAATTGCGGATCAGTCTAAGATGGCTAGGGGACACATCAAACCAATGGCATTTGAATAAAACGACATGGTTTCCCATTCCAAAGTATTCTAATTCCAGCACATCTTCCAACAATTCGTAACAATCAACCTCATCCTCGCTCCATGAGCTCCCAGCACACAGACACCACTATTTAATGTGGATTTATGCCGCCCATAATCAAGCATGTGAAATTTATACCATTTACAAAATAAACATTGTATATTTTGACTAATTGACTAGGTCCTTGTGCTATGTAGTAAATATTTTCATCAACCATATGCTGAGGATCTCTAACCTGCAAAGTTGTATTTACGTAATTTTACCTGTCATGATACAGTTAGTGGCTGAAACTATTACTTTGTTATACTTACATAATCCAACAACCATCGGGGGAATTTGGAATCTCGTAATCTCCCCAAGTCCTCATCTGTAAGGCTTGGGTATAGCCTATACATGTCTTCACTAAACTTATTGGACAAATCCAAAAATCAATCATAATAAGTTAGAACTATTTCTTAGGTCATCATAAACTGCGTGTTATGAGAACTCACATGGTAAAAGGAACAACTTTTTTCACAATTTAGGAGCATATATCTGTGTGCCATCCAATATTCTACGTTGTTGTGAAAATGTCGCCGATTTCTTTGAGTCCCAAGAGGTCTACTTGGATGATGAAAAACTGAAAGCTCCCCACGCAATTGCAGCTCCCCACCATCGTCATTTCTGGGCACTTGATTTAATTTGGTGTGTGTATTAGAGTCAAAGTATAAAGAGGAAAATGTTTTCATTTCCTTAATAATGTATGCCTCCACAATAGAAGCTTCCACATGGGCATGGTTTTTCATCTTTTGCTTTAAACGGCGTAGAAACTTGTGAAAATATAGAGACTATATTGATTTGGTTTGCGTGATAATCAACCAATGCATAAATGCAAAACTGTACATTATCGGATATGGTAACTTAGTATTATACCTTTCAAATGGATACATCCAATGATACTGTACCGGCTCGCCAACTTTTGCTTTGTAGGCCAAGTGGATGGGAAGATGCTCCATTATATTGAAGAATGCTGGTGGGAAGATTTTCTCTAATTTACAGATTATCTCCACAATATTATTTTCCAGGAGCTGTATGTGTTTTACATGCAAAACAGTTGAGCATATGTCTCTAAAGAAAATGCTAAGCTCCGATATGGCTTCCCACACTAGTTTAGGTAAGAGGTCATGGAAAACAATTGGAAGTAACCTCTACATGAACACGTGATAATCATGACTCTTCATTGCATAGAACTTCCATTCCTTTTCGTTCACACACTGGCCAATATTTAAAGCATAGCCATCAGGAAGTTTCAGGCCTTTCGTCCATTTGCACACCTCTTTCACTTGTTTGGCACTTAATGTGTAGGTTTCAGACCTTTCGTCCATTTGCACACCTCTTTCACTTGTTCGGCACTTAATATGTAGGTTGCTTTGGGTTTCACTAGTTGTCCTCTATTGTTTTGAAACATATGTAGTTCAGGCCGATCACAGTACAACTCTATGTCTTTCCTTGCATTCCCATTGTCCTTCGACCTTCCTTTCACATCTAGCAAAGTGTTGAACACATTTTCGAAGACATTTCTTTCAATATGCATCACATCCAAGTTATGGCGAATAAGATTTGTGGTCCAATAAGGCAACTCCCAAAAGATGCTTCTGTTAACCCAATTATGTGCATCGCCATATGCAGGAAAATCCTTAGGATTCCTATCTTCATCATAGCTTTGTGAAGGCAATACAGATAGTCTCCTCTTGATTTCTGTTCCTGATAAACGTGGAGGAAGATTGTCTTTTTCACGTCGACCTCGGATAAATTGTTGACTTTGTGCTCTATATGCGTGATTGGAAAACAAGAATTGACAGTGGCAATCAAACCATGAGTGCTTCTATCCATTGATTAGACGGAAGGCCTTCGTACGCTCCATACAATATGGACAGGACAATCTACCATGAGTGCTCCAGGAAGTTACCATGTCATAGGCGGGGAAGTCATTAATTGTCCACATAAGGGCTACCCGCATAATAAAATTTTGTTTATTGAATACATCATACGTCTCGACTCCTTCATGCCATAATAGCTGTAATTCATCAATAAGAGGCCGCAAAAACACATCCAACTTTTTTCTGGGGGATTTTGGACTCGGAATAACTATATTTAAGAAAATATATGGTTCCTCCATTGCTATGCCCGAGGGAAGGTTGTATACGATCAGCATTACTGGCTAGCAAGAACAAGGAATGATATTGTTGTTAAATAGAGTTAATCCATCTGTACACATTCCTATGCAAACATTGCGTGGCTCAGATACAAATTGAGGATAAGTACGTTCAAAATGCTTCCACGCTTCAGTATGTGCTGGGTGTGCCATGCTATTATCTTCACATGGATTATGGAAGTGCCATGTTATTTTACTTGGATGTAATCTTTGACATATAAAGCCTTTGAAGTCTTGGGATGAGAGGTAGGTAGCACAAAACCTTGAATGACACACCTATTCTAGAGCCTAGATTTCGTGGCTTGTATCTCTCATGACCGCACATCGTGCACTTTGTCTTGTGCATGTCTTCTTTATAATATAACATGCAATTTCTTTGACAAACATCGATCTTCTGATAACCTAACCCAAGTTTGGCCACCATTTTCTTTGAATTATACAAGTTACTTGGGAACACTACATCTTCTGGCATTGTGCTTCTTATCAATGTTATGATGCGATCCATACATGGTTCGGATAGGTTGAAATCGAACTTAATATTCAACATCTGTGACACTGTAGACAGTCTTGTCTATTTCGCACAACCTTTCCACAAAGGTTCCTCAGCATCTTTTAACAATTGATAGAACTTCTCAGCTTCTAGGTTGGGTGGTTGTTCCCTATCCATTGAATGCTCATCCCTAGGAAATGACCAATCAAAATTCGGTCCTGTAGCATCCAATATCATGTCTCTCATCCCAAAGTTGTCATCATTCCTAGATGTATAAGTTTCACCAATTGGATGTAGGCAAAATGGTTCCCCATGAATGTCCCAGGTAGTGTAGCATTCTCAAAACCATAACGTACGAGGTGATAGTGTACAGTTTCACGGTCATTGAATTTCTGATTGCGACACTTTAAACATGGGCATTTTATACAAGCACTATTCACAATCTCCAGATGGGAATATGCGAATTCCAGAAATTGTACTACCCCTAGCAAACTCGTCCCTTAGAAACACATTTCCATCCAAGCGTCGGTACATCCAATCCCGATTGGAAGCCATATTCTGTGAAAGGCTTATTTTGGGAGAAGAATAGGTTACAAAATTATTGAATTTCAATATTATCTAACATTCCATTCCTATAACCATGAGCGAGTTATACTATTTGTACAGCAAATAGTCATACAGATGCGATAGCAAGCAAACTAGAGAAACTAAGAAAATAGAGCACAAATTCTATATATTAAACTACCCAATATAACCTCGTATAGAATAAACTCTCATACCAAGGTAATACGGAAGGACCAAAAATGGGTTTAATGAAATAATGCAGAAATTAAAGATATAAAACACTTACAAATATATTTTGCAACGCCACGGGTAAGAATGCAGTTGAAAGGAGGAACACAGAATAGTGGACCACAGTTGCACCCTGGAGGAATCAAGGCACCCGTCATGTGGGTTGTCTTTCTCTCTCTCCCTCTATCTGTGTGTTATCGTAATATAGGTCAGCGTGTATGAGACAAACTTGCGAGGGGGGGGAACTGAATTTTGGAATGTTTTAAACTTACCCACCTTATGATGTGCAAATTTTGGGTGAGGGGCGCCCCTATCAGGTAGGGGTGTTCAATAAACCGAACCAAACTGATTAGACCGCATAAACCGAGCCAAACCGTAGAGTGTGGTTTGGTTTGAATTTGATGTTTGGACAAACCGTACCAAACCGTATAGTTTATATATATACAAAATTAAAAATCCTATCTTTATATATATATATTATATTTCTATTGTTTGACTGTATATTTCTTTTTCTTGTTATCTTTCATATTCACATGGATTATAATAATTGATTATTTTTCTTTTTTAGAGTGTAATTTCTATTAGTAATAGTGAAATTCTGTAACATGGTATAAATATATTTATTATAAAATGTATAACTATTATAGTTAATTAATAAATAATGAATTTATTAAGTTAAACATGTTAGGGAAAAAATGGATGACAATTTTTAGAAAAACTATGTTAAAATTTTTACAAAAATAGTAAATTTAATTCATTTTATTTTGAAAATCATAAACCATGGTTTCAAAGCGAACCAAATTATAAACCGTGGTTCGGTTTAGTTTATAAAAATTTTAAACTGCAAAGTATGGATTGGTTTGAATTTGAGCATCAAACTTAATCAAACCGAACCATGTATACTCTATATATATGGGGTCGTTTGGTAGGTTGGATAGGATAAAACAGGATATGACAAGTTTTGGATAAAGTATCTTAACCGCATAGTGGTTTGGTTAATTATCCTATTTGATAGAAATGGCAGAAGTAACGGTTAGTGGTGGTAGTGAGGATAATATTGTCCAGATAAGTTGAGTGGGGGTTGGATAATATTACCTTACCCCTCCCCCCAATATAGTTTACCAGATTTGGTATTGCTATTATCCAATTTCTCTGTTGCCCAAACTTGATCCGACCTTCTTTTATCCTATCTACTGAGCCCGGATAAGGGTGGATAAACTGTCCTTATCCACCCTTATCCAGGCTACCGAACAAGCCATTTTTTGTGCTAGTGTGACTGAATATACTTTACAAATATATTTGTTGGATAATGTATGATTGCTATAATCAATTGACATAAACAATGAATTTGTTCAATGAATGTAGTCCACTTTATGTAGTAAATCACCAAACATGGTCCCAAACCAAAACTGTAAAGTATGGTTTGTTTTGGTTTCTAAAAATTCCAAACAATCAACTATGGTTAGTTTTGAAACAGAATGACAATTGACTTTCATATATATTGACAATCATGCTTGTAACTGAGCTGGTGTATGATTGTAATTCAACTGACCTATGCTTGTAACATATAGGAAGTTTGCCTGTAACGGAACGCTCGGCCACTGCGGTACCAGGATGTCATGCTTGTAACTAAGCTGGTATATGATTGTAACTCAACTGACATATGCATGTAACATACAGAAATCTGCCTGTAACTGAACTGTCGGCCATTTTGGTGCCAGGACAATCATGCTTGTAACTGAACTGATGTATGCTTGTAACTTACTCATCTATGCTTGTAACATACATGAAATCTGCTTGTAACTGAACTACCGGCCATTTTGGTGCCAGGACAATCATGCTTGTAACTGAACTGATGTATGCTTATAACTTACTGACCTATGCTGGTAACATACAGGAAATCTACCTCTAACGGAACCAAATGGAACTTGTAACCAAATAGAACTATTACTTAGACTTTTTAAATGTTCTGCCATACTAATGATTACGCGCCGCCTCCTCTTCCCCCATGCACACTCTCTTTGTACATCCCATAAATGGTACAGTGACTAAATGATATGATTATTGCTCCGAGCAACCCAAGCGATGAAGAAAACTAGGCGACGACACGAGCACTGCCAAACCCTTCTTATACCATCGTCCGAGCATCGTTGGAACGATAACCCACAACCCACCACATCGTCAACCCAGAAGGAGCAACTACCAAGGAAGCTTGTAAGCTCTCTCTTCCTCCCCTCGTCTTTGTTTTCTACCTTAATTTAGCTTCTCGCCATCTATAAGTATTTTGCACCGGCCATGTTACTGGCTCTGTTCTGTATAATTTTCTTTCCATTGGTTGAGCATTAACGAAACCTTATGTTTAGTGAACAGTTTATATAAATGTTCTGTATAATTTGCACCGGTCATGTTACTGGCTCTGTTCTGTATATTTTGCTTTCCATTGGTTGAGCATTAACGAAACTAATGATAAAGTGAATAATTTATATAATATTTGGCCAATATTATATGTTTTCAACAACTATGGGTTGCGAGCAATCTTAGGAAATCTATTCTTTTTGTGCGAGTTTACAAGCATGTGCTATGTGTCAACCATCCATAGCATGGTTCGTTATTATTCTGCCGATGTTGCTTATACAGAATGGCACGTGAAAGAGTTGCACAGAAAACGGGACCGATAACTGCTGCTGCTACTACTTCTGCGAGCAGCGTAGATGAAGCCCCAATAAAGCATAAGGACAGATGTGTTAGTGGTCTACATCTTTTCAGGTAATATTGTCCATCTTAAAATTCATAATATTGTACAAAATATGCAATTAACAAAGTATTGTTGATTGCAGGCTAGAATTCATGGCTTAGAATGTACAAACTTACGGCTCGGGATTTGCACGGGGTTATCGAGCCGTACTAAATGCATGGAATGAGCTGCCCTCCTCAGAGAAGGAGAGGCATGATGAAGCTGCCAGAAGAAGGCGGCAAGTCTTCAAGGACAAATATCAGTCTAAGAGTGATGCAAAGTCTCATGATGTAAGTGCTAAGTTACGAGCATATGTATGTTAAACTATAATAACGATTATGTTAATGGTAAATTTTCAAGCAACCACCTGCAATCTTACTACTATAAACATGTCAAACCAATTACATACAAAAATGACAAATTACAAGCACTGAATTCTTACTTTTGGCATTATCGTGGAAATAGGCTACTGTCCTATCAAGGTGTTCTCCAACAAAATTTCAGAAGTTAGTTGCCCAACTAATTGAAGAGCAGAAGCAGCATGTTTTCGAGATGGGTTTTGGGGTTTGTTGGAGATTGACTGTAAACTGTTGGCCTTGGACATCTGTGTGGAATTTGTCAACAATTTTGATTATTATGTAAGAGCAGTGATTGTCTGGGCAACAAGGCTGAGGTCATAGCTGCGGACGTTGCACAGTACTTGGCATACCTTCGTCTAGCACGTCCATAGCTCTGGGTGACAAGAGGGGCAAGAAAGTGTCTGCAGAAGTGTAGGCACTTAAGGGTGTAAGCCTAACCACTTTGGAGACAAATATTAGGTTAGGCACTGTGGATATAATGTTCATAAGATCATTCATCTTCTACGTCCTGACCACGTTCCTTTGCCTAACCTTCAAGAATACCCCTAGTACTAGACTCCTGGATGCTGTAGTAGACGTTAGCAATCTAGCACAGTATAACTGGGGTCAACTAGTTTTGTATTTGTTGGTGCTGAGATCTAGAAGTTTAAGGCGGGAGGGGGGGATTGAAGAAATCACTCGATGGTTTGTACAGTCTTCTTAATGGTAAGCTATGTTTTGTTGTCACATTTTGGACTTGCATATTGTTATTTGAAATTTACAATTGACCATTTTATTATTTTGAATTTACTAGCTTTTTTACTTTTACAAATTCCCCAACCCATCAATCCAAGTCAGTAATGAGGCACCTTTGACGAGGCAATGGAAAAACAAACAAATTCAATGGCGCATTCAAATTGACAGGAGAGCAAAAGGTATTGTAAAGTATCTGTTAAGTTACAAGCACACATATTATTTCTTTCAAACATTATATTTGTAAACTTTCAAGCATGTGTATGTGAAGTTACAAGCGTGTTGTTTTCAATGTATTTTTGTAAAGGTTGATTCATTTAACATATTGATATACATTCCAGGGTGTTGTCCCCCCAGAAAGCGTTGGCCAGGATCCGGACACGGCTGCTAGTACGCTGCAGCATGAGGTAAACACTAAACACTAATTGCCACATCACTAAGGCTTATTTTTTATAGATTTAACTTTAACTTTGTTTCATCTCACAAGGAATATCTATAAAGAAGTAATGTCAACAGTCTACAAGAAATTGAAACTTATTGACATTGAATTGATGGCTGCGGCCGCAACACCCTCAAAGTCCCCCGATAGAGCACAGCAGGAAGAAGCTTAGGAGGAACACAATCAAACCCAGAGGGCACCTGCTACTGCATCCCCGGCATCTTAGCAAGAAGCTGAGGAGCCGGAGAAAACCAAAGGGGCACCTTAGGAAGAAGAACAACCTGAGGAAGTCCCTGCTGGTAAAGTAGACGAGGATATTCTCCCCCCGCCAAACAAGAACATATGCTAGGAAAAAACCATTGGCAGCCTCGTCTAAAAACCGAAATAACTCTGCCCTCAATGCCCTATTTTCATATTGCACCCACAAATCATCGTTTGATGAAGACAGGTACTTCAAAATTAATTTTCTAGTTCAAACTAATTTATATATTTTTGTGACAATATAATTCACATTCATTCTGTTTATATGAAGGGTGCTTTTTAGTATGCTCGGAGTTCACTTATCACAATCAAACCTGTACACTCTCTACAATAGACAGTGGGTATTCAATATGGTATGTATTACTTACTTTTCATAGTATTAATTAATATTCAGTTCTATTGTTTAATGTTGAGTTGCCCAAATTAGGTTGTCATCTTTGTTGCAACACTATGGAATCACCAACAATTAGAACAAAATGGTGCTTGCTCGACATTTTCTTAACCCCCTCTTATGGTGAGAATTTTTATACTTGTAGTCAGTAGTTTCAATATATCTGATGAGTGGATAACAATTTTTTTTCCAATGTAGGATAATATAATTGTACATTTCAAGAGGGATTGCGAAAACACCACTTTTGTAGAGAGTGTCTTCAATCAAATTGTAACAGGATATGACATCTTCAGTTATAATTATGTAAGTTTAATTATGGTTGTAATAATGTACGCTTACTTACAAGCATATTACTGTTTAGCTACTTTCATATCTCTGTACAGTTTACTGAAATTTTATAATTATTACAGGTTTTTGCTCCTTGCCTCTACAAGAAGCATTGGAGCTGTTACACGCTGTCCCCTGCAAGCAGAATACTATGTGTTAAATTTCATGAAGATGAACGAAGCAAGCCCAAAGCATCAACTCGACCAGTTCACGGTATCATGTCATTGGCACCATATTCATAGATTTTACTACACTATCTTCTCCATCATCTGAATGATATGTACGTCTTTTTTCCTAGGAAATGAAATTGCACGAGCTCCTGCAAGAATTTGGCCATAGATCCCCAGAAGACAACCAAGTCAACTTGGAATATGTCAATCTCCCTCTGCAATTAAACGAGTGAGTATAGAATTAAATTAATTGAACATATAATGTTTTGCCATATTTTTCATGTTTAATATGTGGATGCAGTTCTGATTGCGGGTGTATGTACTGAGATACATGCAGACTTGGGATAATGCACCAATGCCTAAGTATTCTCCCATAAGTGACTAATCATAACAACACTACTATGATGATTTGCACAAGATAGTACATTCAATTTTAATCTGATTCGTTTCTACAGGCCATAATACTAGAGTTCAGAAAACAATATGTATGTGATTGGTGACACACCCCAGAAATGAATACCGGAAGAAAGTACTTAAGAATGCTGGGGTCTGGACAAACTAGTTGAGTTGAGCTTCGCATTGCCTATCATGGGAAAATAAGGGACTGTAACAGTTTCTAATGGACATGCAACATGAAGAATTTTTAATGCCTTGCAATTTTTTTGTATAATTACTTATAGAACATAGATGCATGAAAACAATTACTGATTATTGGTTAAGCTTATACATACTTTATAGATCTCGGAAAATAATTGTATAGATATTCATTATTAGTTATTGTACAGATCTATATTTCTTGCATTCTTTTTCAAGCATATAATTGAATACATTGAGAGAGTTATGCTTCGAACTGAATGGAGATGTGCGTGTAACGGAATGGATCTCTACAGGTAACTATATAGGTCTTTGATTGTAATAGAATATCAGATTTTCACTTCTGATAAAATTGCTAAACAGCCCTTGTATGTTGCTTGTAAGTAAATGTGGCTATGCTTTTAACTGAACGCGTCTTTACTTGTAAGTACACAGGTCTCTGCTTGTAATGAATGAGTCTTTGCTTGTAACTATGAAGGTTCCTATTTGAAACTATACAACCTCTGCTTGTACCTGAACTAGTCTTTGCTTGTAACTATACAGCTCACTACTTGTAACTGAACAAGTATATGCTTGTAACTGTAAAAAACTCTGCTTGCGACTATACAAGTCTCTGCCTATAACTGAACGAGTTTTGCATGTAACTGTACTGGTCTCTGCTTGTAACCGAGCGAGTAGATATGCTTGTAACTATAAAGGTCTCTACTTGCAACTCTATACATTCCTGCTTGTAACGAAACAACGTTTTGCTTGTAATCTAATGAGTCTGTGTTTGTAATTCAATGAAACTCTACTCATAACTGAATTAGTCAACACTTAATTCCATAGATGGAGGTATGCTTGTAACTGAACAGATATATGCTTGTAACTAGATTTTTCTCAGTTGGTGAGCTAAATATTTAATTACAAAAAAAATTTATTACTGACCGAATTGTAACTAATAAAGGGGGTCACAAATTACTGACCGCAATAAAAGGATTATTTCCTTTAAGTAGTAACCCCAATAGTAATCGCCTAAAGGGGATCACTAATTAGTGACCCTTTTTTGTAACCGCCAAATTCGGGGTCAGTAATTAATGACCCATTTGTAACCGCCGTAATGGGGGTCACTAATCAGTGACCGATTGTAAAGGCCCACCACCCAAATTTGTGACCCTCTTTGTGACCCACCAAGAGAGGGTCACTAATTAGTGACTCATTTTGTAACCGCCTTATATTTGTCACTAATTACTAACACTTTTGTAACTTATCATGAAGCGGTCGCTAACTTTGTGACCGATTTCTGACCATAGTGTCTACGGTCACAAATGTGGTCACAAATCAGTCACAAATCGGTTTTTATTTTTTTTCAAATAACTTAGCCTTAGTCGGTCACTACTAGGTCACTAATCGATCACTAATTAATGACCCATTGCTGCGGTCACTAATTTGCGATCACTAATAGCGTTTTTTCTAGTAGTGTTTGTCACTTTTATTGGGATTTGCCTTCATGGTGGACTTTAGAGCAACACTCATTCTTTTCAATTCTTCATCCTTTTTATTTTTTTGAGTAATGTCATAATTCATTAATGACCCTAGAAGCTCTTTAATAGAAGCTTTGGGGAAGTCTTTTGCTTCTTGTATGATGGTTACCTTTGGAGCCCAACTTTTGGATAAAATCTTAAAAATTTCTTTACAAGAGTTAATCATTAAAACCTTCATCAAGAGAAATCATACTATTAATAATATTCGTAAACAAGTATACATTTTTTTAATCAATTCACTTCCTTTCATCATAAAGAGTTCATTTCATGTTTGAGCATATTAAGTTTTGCATTTTTGACCCTACTTGTGCCTTCATGTATTATTTCAAGTGTTCTCTAAATATTTTGTACTGTTTTACATGTAGAGACTCTATTAAACTCATTTCTATCTAGGGCACAAAATAATGTATTAATGGCTTTTGTATTAATTGTAATTTTTTTTTATTTTCATCTTAATATTTCTCCTCTTTAACAATTATTTCATTTTCTTTAACAACCATAGAAGTCTTATATCATTCTTCAATAATATTCTAAATATTATAATCTATTTGTTGAAGATAAGTAGTCATTTTAATTTTCTAATAACCATAATAATTTTAATTAAAAAAAGGTGGTCTAGTAATAGATTGACCTTTCATAATCCAGGTGCACTAATAATTGCTATTATGTATGATCTTACCTTAAAAACTTATTAGGTAAATATTTAGTATCTATCTTTGATATCAATTATTGTCCCAAAAGGCAACCCAAGAAGGGGTGAATTAGGCAGAAATTAAGTATGTGAAAATTTAATAGTGTAATAAAATTTAAGTCAATTAAATTTATAAAATTTATCCAAAGTAAATACAAAGTAATTTTAAGTTAAATAAAGAGAGTAGGGATAAGAAATACAAACTATTTTATAATAGTTTGACTTTATATCTAAATTTACGTCCACTTGCTCGAGCTCCAACCAATCGAGGTTCTACTAAATCCTTTGTACTTAACGAAGGCAAGAATTCTTGATTACAAACAAAGTTTTTGATTTGGTGAGTTTTAAACTCCAATACAAATTATAGTAAAGATAAAGTAGAAATGTATTAATTTCTCTTCAGTAGAATTAGTTACCACTCATGTACAAAATAATATTCCTTTAAAGAGATACTTTCAAGAATAAAACAATTGGTTATAGGCACTCTTTTTTCAAGTAGTAGACAATGTAGCACAAAGAATGAGAGAGAGAGAGAGAGAGAGAGAGAGAGATTTAGGAGACTTTGAGAGCTTATTCCACTACAAGAAAATACTACTTTTTTGACGGACAAAATTTGCCAGTTTTCTGATGGACTTTTCGATGGAAAGTTCGTTGGAAAACTCTACAACCATGAAATTTGTTTTCTTGACAAATAGCCTACTGGAAAAGTGCAAAAAATTGGTAGGAATGTATTTTCGATGGACATTGTCCTTCAGAAAAATTTTAAAAAACTTCTTTAAAATTAAAAATATTTTTTCAACAAATAGGTTCCATCGAAAAGAAAAAAATATAAATTGTTTTGTAGTAAATAAAATTTTTCAAGAAATTTGTTTGTCAAAAAATTAAAAAATATATTTTTTAAAAAATTAAAAGTTTCTCACAGATAGTATTTGTCGGAAACAAAAAGTAAATTATTTTTTATTCAAAAATTAATATTATTTTCAATATTTAAAAAATAAAAAAAGTTGTTACCTGTGGAACATCGTCCATTTGAAATACAAATAGCCACCAGAAAATAGGCAGGATTTTGAAATCTCCTCAAAGTTTTTGGTGGAATTCAGACAGCATTGCCATAAAAAATCTCACTTTTAATCTACTACCCACCTACCTTATTCTCCACCCATCTCTCTCTCCCCCTTCTATCTCTCTCCCCCTCCACTCATTGGCGGAGCCATGTTGGGTTGAGGTGGGCAGATGCCCCCACTCAAATTTTTCTAGTTATATATATTACAAAATTATTATAAAATGCCCCCCTAATTTTTTAGTTTTGCACCCACTAAATATATATATGAATAACTTAAAAATTAGTAGATAAAATTAAATTAAATAAAAAGTTAAAGGTGGGTCTAAAAATAAAAAATAAAAATATCGAATCACCTTTTTAAACCGGTGAATGCAAAGAAAATGGACCTTTTTAAATTGGTTAAAGGTGCCATTTTCTTTGCCTTTACTTTGTCTTTCATCTCTCTTCTTCTTTGTGATTGTGGTTTCATTCTCATTGTAAGCTTGCAAATTTTCTCCAAAATTGTGAAAATAGAGCCTTTTTGTTTATCATTGATTGGTTGGTTTCAAATAAAGGTTTGAGTATTTGGATTTCAAGCCCTCTTCTGGCTCCCTATGATTTTGATTTTTAAAAAACTCCTGTAAGTAGATTCCTCCATATTTCAGTTTACCAGTTTGCATTTCATGGAGCTAAGCTTTTGCTATAAAAGTTCTGCAACTTTTTCATTCTTTATTTTCAATTGCAATTACATTTAATGTTGCAAGCCTACAAGTCATGTTTGAGCAATTGATATTTATTCTTTTGATGGCTTTGGATCTTGCAATTGTTATTTTTTTCTTATATAATTTGCAATGAATTGACGGCAATCATTTTGGCTTCTGATGTCTTTGACTCATACAATTGTTGTTTTGTTTATTATATAATTTACAATGATGGACGGCAATCATTTTGGCTTCCAATGGTTGCATTAGTTTATTAGTTTTATTTATAAATAGCCCATCACATTCTTATCATAGGACAATGCTTCTATTTTTTTTTTTTTTGAAAAAGTCTACATATTGATTTAGAAAAAAAGAAATGCCTTGCTGATTTCCTTTTTCTTTTAGATTTTTTCTTAAAAATGTCTACATACTGATTTGAAATAAAATATATTGTAAGCTCAAAACCAAACTTCTTCTTCAAAAAAGTAATTTATTTTATTATTTAAATTTTCTCTCTATTATTTGTGTTCTTTTCTCTACCTTTTATGTTAATAAATATTATATTGGTTGTTTATATAGGTTATGGAAAAATTTCTCAAGAGAAAATTGACATCATAGAACCCATCTAGGCATAATATTGATATTGCACAAAGCTATTGAATCATTGCTTTGTCATTGAAGATGGCAATTGAATCACTATTTTGTAAAACATGGGTTAAGTATTTCAAGAATTCGTGGACAAGGTTATGATAGTGCTAGTAATATGCAGGATGAATTTAATAGTCTTAAAAGTTTAGTTTTGAAAGAAAATTTATCTACATATTACATTCATTATTTTGCTCATCAATTACAACTCACACTTGTTGTTTTTGCTAAGAATCATATCCAAGTTGCTTCTCTATTTAACTTAATTTCTACTTTGTTAAATGTTGTTGGAGAACTCACACTTGCTTAGAGAAAAACAAGTTGCCAAAATTAGAGAAGCATTAGAAAAAGGAGAAATTCCTAGTAGATGAGGAATGAATCAAGAAACTAGGCTCAAACAAAGTGGTGACACTCGTTGGGGCTCATATTATGGTACTTTGGTGAGTTTAGTTATAATGTATTCTTTTGTAATTGATGTGCTTGAGATTATAAAAAAAAGATGGATCAAATGCAAATCAGAGAACTGAAGCTAATAGTCTATTGGATTTGTTACAAACATTTGATTTGGTATTCACTTTGCATTTGATGAGAAATATGTTGGGGATTACAAATGAATTGTCACAAGCATTGCAAAGGAAAGACCAGGATATACTCAATGCCATGAATTTGGTTAATATCTCCAAACAAATGTTACAAATTATGAGTGATAGTGGATGTGAGTCTTTATTGGATGAAGTGTCATTATTTTGCAAAATGCATGATATTAACATTCCAAGTATGGAGGAGATTGTTTTGCCTAAAGGGAGATCATGACGTATAACTCAAGATGTCACAAACTTGTTTTATTATCGTGTTGAGTTATTCTGTACTGTTGTGGATATGCAGCTTTAAAAGCTTAACAATCGCTTCACTGAAGTAAATACTGAGTTACTTCTTTGTATGGCTTGCTTAAATCCAGTCAACTCATTTTTCTGCTTTTGATAAGAACAGGTTGATTCAATTTGCTAAGTTCTATCCATGTGAATTTTCTCCAACTGATTTAGTAGTGCTTGATAATCAACTTCAAACTTATATTATTGATATGTGAGGTAGTGCTCAATTTGTAACTTTGAAAGGGATTAATAATCTTGTAGAAAAATTAGTTTAAACTGGGAGAAATATTGTTTATCCATTAGTTTATCAGCTTGCTAAGTTAGCATTGATTTTGCCTGTTGCTACAGCAATAGTAGAAAGAGCATTTTTTGCGATAAAGCTTGTGAAAAATTGACTACGCAATCGAATGGGAGATGCATGGATGAATGATTTTTTGGTTACTTATACTGAGAAAGATGTTTTCAACAATGTTGATAATGAATTGATTATTCAGCGATTTCAAAATATGAAATTGCGTCAAGGACAATTATAATGTATGTTATTTATTTTTTTATTATATTTAGAGTTAAATTTTTATGTTGTTATTTTTTATAATTTTTTTATTTATATTAATGCCCCCCTATGCTTAAGGTCTTGGCTCTGCCACTGTTTCCACTCTGCCTATCCCTTCCCCAATTAAATATTGCTTTTTAGTCGAGAGTGATGACATGCTTGGATGAAGGTTAGAAAAAGGTATCTCAAATCAGAAGAGAAGAGACAAAGAATGAAAGACTAGAGAGAGAAATTGCGATGAAGAGAGAGGACCAAATTGATTTTTCAAGGCAACGAAAGTGGAAATGGTACCAGTGCTCACAACAACAATAGTAGAGTCAAATGGTCTTGGCCATTGAAAGAAGATACGATTTTGAGTTGGTTGGTGAGTAAGTTCGAAGTGAGGAATTGGAGCTTGATTGCCCAAGGGATCCCTAGAGGTATGGTAAATCTGGCCACCTTTGGTGGTGTAATTAGCTTGACCCTTGTGTTGAGAGAAAGCCCTTTACTGGTAATTTTACCACTGCCATTTCCAATTTGATCTCACTTCTTGCCTTTTACATTTGAATTAATGGTTGTATTTAGAGTTCTAATTTGATTCTATGTCCAGTGTAATATTTTTTATTTTGGATTTAGTTGGGAGTTTTTTGTGGTTTTGGTTGCATGGGAAAATGTATTGTGATTGATCTATGATACCTTTTTCCCTTCGGCCAAGGGGGTTTGAGCAAATTGCGAGGAAATTTTCTCCATTTCCTTGTTTTCAAAATTTTAAGGGTCAAAAAGTAGAAGTTTAAATAATAGACTATTGCATTCTTAACTCAGAAGTCAAGTGACAGGAAGTAAAAGTGGACACTATAAATGTATTTCATCCATATTTGTTAATTGAGAAATATAGGAAATAAAAGATAGAAAGAAATAATGGGATATGTCTTTATTCAAAGACCAGACAGTGTGTTTTAATGAATATAAATTAGTCTTACATATAAAATTGTTACAGAATCAAGAGAGACAAAGAGAGAGAGAGAGAGAGAGAGAGAGTCTAATGACTGATGGATTGGACCATGTGTTGTCAACTTTGAGATGAAGTGATGATTATCAACACTTAAAAGTTGTGCAACATGATAAAACAAATAAAAATTGATAGAAAATGGCTTGATTGGAGACTCTGTGATCAAGCCTTTAGAGCTGGCCAACTGATAACTATTTCCAATTGTTCATTTTTTGTAAAATTTATTTTAAAATTTCTGACGGACCTTTTTAACAAAAAGGTCCTTTAGAAAATTTTGTTAAAATAAAAAATTTCAAAATTTTCCGATGGCTTTTTGGCCGTTAGAAAATGCAAAAAGTTTGTCAGAAATTGTTATTCGATGAACTTCAACAAGAGACTCTTCTGATGCATTGGTTTGTCATTTTCGACGGCTTTTTTTTTGTCGAAAATTTTTGACAGTTGAGATTTTTCATCGGAAAAATTTTCTAACACTGAAAATTTTGAAGGATTTCTACATGTTGAAAATTTCATTAGAAATTACCAAATTCGATGGAAATTTGGCTTTTTCCAACAGATTTTGTTTGTCAGAAAATACTTTTTTTCTTGTAGTATTCTTACATGCTTCTCTGTTCAATCTATACTCCTTTTATAGGTAAAATCATCAAAGAGACATTAGAGAGACATTGGGCAACTCTTGACTTTTTGTGAGATGGTAGAAGACAAATTTAAATCTTCTATAAGTTGTATTAGCACATAATGTCACTTCAAAATTCAAATAAATAGCTTCTAAAGTTTAAAAAATCTAGAGAAAAAAATTAAATACTCTAAAAAGAGTCTACTTTTAAACACAAAAAGAATTATTGGATAATAATTAGTTGTTTGAGAGAAATGGTCTATTTTTTAAAGATATGTTAGGCTGAAAACTACTTTTGTTAGAATTTGTGAGTCAATTTCAAAATTATCTAGAGACTTGAATTCTCAACCAAATATACTAAATTATATATTTTTCAAGAGCTTACAATGTTTACTTTTATTTGAAATTGAATTTTCATAACTTGGATTTTTATATTTCAAGTTATGACCAAAATACTATAGTATACTCATTCTATTTACTGACAGTGTAACTTAGTAGAATAACTCATTTAGAAAAATTGTATCTTGTCAACTATAAGTGCAAAACGTGCATGAAATACATCCATTTAAATGTTTAGCACGTCTATTTTATAAATAAACTAAAATTAAAATTTTAGTAGTATTATAAAATAGTTTTTACTATTTAAAACTCATATGATGCAGATTTTAATAATGACTTTTTTAGAAGATAATATAAAGATTGATATAAAAAATTGCTTGAATATAGAAGGGATGAATCAAATTATACATCAAAATATAAGTATTTGAGTATAGTTTCATATAAAATTAACCTTACTATTTTTGAAGTTTTGTATAATAAGATATGATCAATTTATTGCATGTTTGTCTAATTTGACAATTTCACTTTCTAGCACAACAAGTAATGCATGTATCTCCAAATGACAAACTCAACAATATGATTTATCCATATCTAATAATATGATTTGTCAATTATAAATATATATACATATGACAATTTTAATATGTTTTTCATGGGTAAAATTAATATGAGACCTTAAGGCTAATAATATGTACCAAGAGAGAATTTGAGCCAACGACTATTCAAACTTAGGGAAGGTTCCAACTAAAGGAAAATAGGATGATGGGGTGCATTCTAGGTTGAAGGAAGTATGCACTTGGAGCACAAGTAGTATGCCTCAACACTAAAATACCTAAAGGTGCAACTCACCTATGAAATTGGGTTATGAGTCTGACAAAATGAAGTGGCATGAGGATAATGCTGAGAAGCATGGTGTTAGTGTGGTTGAAGTAGCTTTTTGGAAGATTTGCATAAAAAATAAAGAGCTACTAGTGCTTAGACCTTTGTTGACTCAAGCAAATTGTTTGCTAAAGTGCACATGGATGTTAAGTGTGCCTACCGTAGGTGTGCCCCTCTTGACGAGACAATTGTGGGTGTACAATGTTCATGCTCAAAAGGTGTCCACCAATAGGAAGTTGTCAAGCGAAGAACCAGTCAAGTCACCAAGATGTTCTAATCAAGGTGATGCCTTGGTAAGCTATTGATGGTGAAATTGGCTCTTGATAAGTAGGCTAATCGGTAGGTAATCCTACAGACATGGCGTGGTTGGTAGATGGAAGCTAGATGAGCTGGTTGGAAATGGATGAGTTGGACATCTCTATTGAGGTGCATGGGCTAGATGGGATGGTGGCATTAATTGCCAAAAGTGCTATCCAATTGAATATTTGACCTAATTGCCCTAAGAAAACCCCTTGAAGGTGCAGCTTGTTGGGAAAGCTGAGTGCAGTAGGAGCTACTTTAGTAAAGAGAAGTACTAGCTGTTAGGTCTTGTACCTTTGACTTATTGACCTTGGTAGTTGGGCCAAAGCTTTGCAATTATTGTAAATTAATTAGTTGGGGGCTAAATATTCAAATTGTAAAAGGGAAGTATACAAAAGGGCATGGGGCCTCATTGTAAGAGAGAGTTGTTGAGTGAAAATCCAGTTGTATAGAA
The DNA here is from genome assembly GCA_911865555.2 of Thlaspi arvense. Classification (NCBI taxonomy): domain Eukaryota; kingdom Viridiplantae; phylum Streptophyta; class Magnoliopsida; order Brassicales; family Brassicaceae; genus Thlaspi; species Thlaspi arvense. Next base: position 48,534 of record CAJVSB020000010.1, on the reverse strand, counting down.
TTGGATTGGGTTTGAGTTAGCCAATAGGGTTTAGTTTGGTGAACCTCTATCCAACCTTCTTACTTTGTTCCACCCTAGCAAGTGTGCGAGTGTCACACCCCACTCCTACTAACTGAGTGAGGCATGATAGTGGGGTAGTGACCAACATTCTTCTGTGCCAAAAGCACGGTGACATGCTGGCCATTATAATCCTTGTCATATTTGGCTCATACTGGACCTATGTTTGAGTACCTGTAAGTCTCATATAACATACTACTATGGAAACCTACAAATCATATGCAACATTACCATATAAAATTCTACAACCTTCTAGCAATTATATCTATATCTGAACTATCATATAGTCACAGTCACCAAATAGCTAAATACAGTCTATCCAACCTATAAAAAATATATGACCAACCATCTAATAATATTTAATATACAACCCCTTACTCTCTCTCAAAAATAAATACGTAAGTCAGAAATTTCCTAAAGAGTGGCCCCCACCTCTTCTATGTTGTGCTAATGTGGATGATGTAGAAACTGATGTTTCCTAAGCCTAGTTGCCAAAATCTGCAAGGTAGAAAATAGTGAGAGTAGTGTCCTAGTAAATGGCATGCCCTTATTAGTCATAGGATAATTAAACATGGTTCAGAAAACATCTCAAACTTATAAAATACTGAAAATAATAACATCAAAAAACATATAATCCCAATTTGTTTACAGTATCAAAATCCATATCAAATCATAAAGTATGAAGCTCTGAAAAGCATAATCAATGTCTGTATGGTATACATACAGAACTTTGGCCTGGTGTGCACAACAGGGTAATATCTGGGGGGTAGTGTACATAAAAAACATAAAATATGAAACTTAGTTTGACCTTCGTTAGGGCAAATCATGTTAAAACATGCCAGGTGGTATTACATTATATAGTTGACACCATTGGTCAACACTGTCATAGCCTTTTGGCATCTGTGACCCCATTGGGTCAAGTGTCATGTGATAAATTGTAGAACTGTTACTTGTCCTAGATGATTGCCTGACATTTCATAATAAAATCATAGCAAATATAATAAATTACATATATGAGAAAGGAGAAAATAATTATTTGTTTCCTTGTTTATATATATACAAAATATACATAATGAAAAGCATTTTAAGTTTGTTTGTGGAAATACATTTCATAAAAACACTAAGTTTAGAAAGAGTGCCACTCACCATGTGTGTGATTTATTGTGGCTCAACTAGGCCTAGCTGATTGGGATCATGCTCGAGTCTACGGCTTGCTCTTATATAAGATGAATATGTATGTGTTAGTACTATGCCATGGATGCATGATGCAAAAGTATACAAATGCTTTAAGTAGTTTAATCATAAATTTCCTTCATTACTAAACTTTTACAGTAGATTTCTTCTAATCACTATCTTCCTATCTCCTAGGAATCATGCCTATCCCTTTTATTGACCTTGACTATGCTCCCATTTTAGCTCCTTTAAGTGCTCTCTGGAGGCCTAAAAGTCACTTCTCAAGTCCTTTAAGTTGCGAGAAAACTTCAGCATTCACTTATAAACTTAATTTTAAGTTCGATTTGCATTTAGCCTTTATTTTTTTTCTTAACTTTGTGTCTACTTTTGGTCTCTTTTTGGCCTTCAATCTAACCTCATTTCATGCATCCTTAGAGGATTATAACTCCTCCAAAACTATTACTCTTAATCACACTTTTCTGCACACATTTCACTACTTCTTTAAGTAGGTATAGCTTAGTTTTAAGCCAAATTTTGACCCTTTTCCTATCTTTCCCTCCTAAGTTAGCCTAACTATCTCCTATATGCCACTTATTAGTCTTAAGTTGAAGCCCATTTCAATCCCCAAAATTTTGGCCAAAGAGGTGTAAGGTTGTATAAATTTTTTGCTCTCTCTTAAACCTTCATCAAATTAAAATTTTGGTTTTGTTCTCTGGCCTCTTTTGCACTGATCCTTCCCTTTTCTAATTCAATATAGTCTCCCTATTTTTCCCTATTTTCATCCTCATAAACATCACCAAAAGTCTACAATTAAACCATGAAGTTACAATATTTCCAATGCAAAGCAAAGTTGTAAGCTTATTTCTCAAAATCTCTCAAAGTTGTGCCAACTTTTCTTTCCACCCTTGGTTCGGTTTGTCCTTTGTTCCAGCATGTAATTCAGCCTAAAACCAAGATTCCAAACTGATTAAATAGTGTAGAATTGAAGCAAAAGCAAGACATACAAGAATCTTAAGCAAAAACATAAAAATTTCTAGAAGATTCCAAGTTTCTTACCTTTTTCTTTCCCTTTTTCTTGTTTTTTTCTTCTTTCTCCTCTCTTCTCTCCCCTTTGTGTGTCCCATCTAGAAGGGTCTTGAGGGTTTTTATACCCCCTTTAGGTTGGCAAGCAAGGGCGCCCACAGCCACTTGGTGAAATGATCATATTGCCCTCTTAGTAAAGTTTTCCTTTCTTCCATATCCCTTGAGTTTCTATTCCCATTTCTACCCCTAGACAACTAGCCTAATGCCCTTCTAGTCCCTTAGACTGAAGGGTTCAACCTAGGTTAAATCTCTAATTAATTTCTTTAATTTTATTGAACTAGGCTTTATTATTATTTTTATTCGTATTGTTTTCGTATACTAAGTTTTTCTCCTAAACCTTCACTTTCTTTTATTTTAAAGTCTACTACCACATCAATCTCATGTCTTAATTTCTCTTAATGCCTCTTTAATCTCTCTTTAGGTTTGTAACTAGAAAAATATAATAATTTCTTTTAAATTTTAAATTGCTTTTAACATGTGGAGAATGTTCATGATGTATGCAAATCATGTAGTGATGCATGATTAAGTGTCATGAAATGCAAACTTGGTTTAGAGTGTCATAGGGAGAATGTAACTTAAACATGAAGGCTGAGTCAGGTGCTTTGTGTCCAATTGTTGCACAAGGGTGAGTTCGGAGTGTAGAAAGTTGTGTGAAAAATTTATCCATGTGATAGTTGTTGCTAGAGTGATTCGATCCCAAAACTCTAGATGGCAGGCAACAACTATTAAGCATGTCGCAAGTAGAAGCCTGGCATGTCTAAGAGATGGGTTGTGAGTCGATGGGAGGTAGGCTATCCACGGTCCAAGCTCAAAGGGAGGATCTTGTTTTGGTAATGGCTAAAGTTGGGGATGTTGCAAGAAGCATGTTTGGTTGCATTATGAGGCAAAATCCTATAGGGATAGTCTTTGAGGTAGGGTGTCAGGTGTTATGAGGAGTAGTGTTGGCAAGGATTTGATTAGAGGTCCAAGATATTGTTGGTCTAATGCTTAGGGAAGAGCTCTTCTCGATGTTGTCTTGAGTTCCTAGCATCCGCATGGATGATCTCAACCACCACCATCACAGCGGCCCACACAACTATGAGGATATCGATAGAGAGAGAGAGAGAGAATTAGTTAATTACTTGAGAAAGTTTGAACTGTACAAGGGTATATGTGGTTTAGTTTGAGGCTTAATTTCAAATCAAATCATACTTTATGATTTGTGATTTTTAAAAACTGAACCAAATCATGAATTCTCATAAATCAAATTAAACCAAACCATAGTTTACAATTTGGGTCGATCTCAAATCACGGTTTATTGTTCATGTTTCGACAAGGAGTGAAAGTCAAAGAATTAAGCTACCATCTATGAAAAATAGGGTTTCAAAGAAGAAAAAATACTATGGTAGAGGAGAGGCGACAACCAATTTGGGGACTATGCAATTTTTTTGCAAAGAGAATTGTGCTCCCAAATATCTTTGGAGTCGAGAACTGCTTGGTTTGATAAATTTTGTGGGAGAAAGGGTTATGAAAAAGAATCAATGCTGAATCTAGGTGCCACTAATTTTATTTTAAGTTTATTTTGTTGTACTTTTCTCTCTTATATATGATTCGGGGAATGTCTTCATAGTTTAGAAGAGTCCAAGATTACCAGAAGTGAAGTTCTGTGGCTTCATGCATCGTATGACAACATGTTTAGAATGCTTGGTATCAATGTTTCTTTTTTTTTTTTTTTCCCAAAAGAAAAGTTCAACAAGATTTTTATAGCTAACAAAGCCTTAATTTTTAAATCCCAGAAGTTCAAAAATTCCAAACTAGTATGCCAAACATCTCTTCATGGTCCGGCAGAAAATTGTCCTTCGTGCTCCTCCTTGTGATGTTGACGTGGCAATAGCTATATTGCAACTAAAAATCACTCATTTTCTGGAAGAACGAAATGATTAACTACTTGACATGTGCAGGTGGCCATTTCAAATGAAAAGGATGACGTAAAAAAATTAAAGGATAATTGCAACTAAAAATTAAATATGCTATTATAGTTTATCTCAGCTCTTAAGATCGTTAGTTAAAAAAAAAAAAAAAACATAAAATCTGAATGAGAAATTTTGATGGCCTGTTGCCTCCGTAGAAATACAACTCACATGATATTCCTTTTTCCTTCGTATTTCTTTTTAACCTTTTTCTCCCCTTCTCTCCCCAGTCTTTGCCCCAGTCTTTGCTATCATAGTGATAGCATGGGAAATAAACGTCTTAATAGAAAGAGAACAAAAAGTTGGCTTCATCGATCAGAGAAGGCAAATGCAAAGCTGTCGCAATAGAAGGGAGAACCAGCGGATGATGGAGACGCATGACAATCACAAAGGCAGAATAGAACTGACGGCAATTGTGGCCAATAAGTCAAAGAAGCATAGATCACATGGCTAGGTTTTTAGAGGAAGAAGACTATTCTATTCGTGCTTTGGTCCCTCAACTTTCTCCTCTCACTACAAGAAAATAGAGGATCACTGACGAAATTTACCAATGCAAAATATTTCGTCGGAATATAGATAGTATTTCCGACGAAAACTAGCATTGGTAATCTTATCGACGCAACTATCGACGTCAAAAGGCGTCGAAATAAAAAAAATGTTACTGACGCAAATAATTACATTGGTAAAGATTTAATAATTAAACGGTATTTTTACTGACACAAAAATTGCGTTGGCAATATACAAAAAAAAGAAAATAAAATAATTAAATTTACTGATGCAATTTTTGCATCGGTAAAAACATTGCAAAATTACCGACGCAAGATTTGCATCAGTAAGTTATGCAAAATTAAGAAACAAAATTTTTTATAACTTATAGATGCAACACCTTTCGTCGGTAATTACCGACATAGATTGCCTCAGTGATTATCGACGCAAGGCTATTACGTCGGTAAGTTCATTGGGATTGAAAGTTTTGCGGGGTTCGAGGGTCAGTTACCGACACAATTGCGTCAATAATTTGAACTAGTGTGTCAGTAACTGATTTCATGTAGTTTGAGGCGTAAAAATTGAACAGTTACCAATGCAAAATTACTGATGCAGTACATCAGTAATTCGTGTATATCTCGGCCTCCTCCCCTGACTTCCATTTCCCTCTCTGTTCTCTTTCCCATTTTGCTTTCTCCTACTCTCCTCTCTCTACTTTCCATTTCCCATTTCATTTGCTTATCGCCGTTCGCTTGTCTTCGTTCAATCATCACCGCTGCCGCGTTGCACCCCACTACACCGCCCTGCCCTGCGCCGCACCGCACCGCACCGCACCGCAACCCACCGGTACAATTGTTTAGTTGTTTGTAATTTTTGTACATTCAATGGTTATGTGTGTTATATATATACATGCTTATATACATGCTTGTTATGTTTTTTTTGTAATTTTTTTTAGTTATATGTCTCTTTAATTTTTTTTTTTAGTTTAGTAAAGGATTGGGCCGGCCTGGCCCAACCTAGATGGGTTAGTTGGGCTAGCCTGGCCCGTCACAGCCTAGATGGGCTTACTGGGCCGGCTGGCCCGGCCTGGCCCAGCCCACTGGGACGGCTCGGTGGGCCTGAAAAAATATATAAAGATTTAAAATATTAAAATATTATTTAAAATAATATTTAAAATTTTAATTTTAAATATTATTAACAAAGGCCCAATAAATAGTATTAATTTAAAATATTATTTAAAAAATAAAATAAACTTATGAAATAAAATGTTATTAGAATATTGTTTAATAAAGTATTTTTAAAAATTATGCTAGTTTAACACTCGTGGATCTCATAGACTTTCTAATATGCTTCGAGATGCTTAGATTAGAGGCAAACTAGACTGGATCCCGCTTTCTATGTGAGAGGAGCTTCAGACTTATTGGAGAGGAGAGAGGTTTACTAAGATAAGCTCCCAGAATATAGGGAATCGCCGTTCAAAAAAAGGCGATTCTCTCAACACAGGAGGCTCTATTCCTCCACATGAGCATGCTATGAGGATGCTAAGTTTTATTTCTCCACATAAGTTTTATTATTATTTGATAGTTATAAATAATAATAATATTTTTATTATGTATTGCAGGAAAAAGAGATCGGGAGGACTCCCCATTTTTTTGAGGTTTTTAAGCGTACTCATATTAGGAAGAAAGATGGTGAGGAGGTGTGGGTCGACCAATGATCGGAGAAGACTTATGTAAGTAAATTTTATTTAACATTTTTAATTTTATTATTTATTAAATTTTATGTAGGCATACTTATATTATTTATTAAATTTTTATAATTAACATTTTTAATTATTAAACTTATTTTATGATATACTTTGTATATGTAGGCTGACTTCTAGGCTACCCGATCCTCTAGTCGACACTTGAGGAGATGTCTACTCAAGAGTCTCAGTAGATGGTAGACACTGAGCTGTGGGAGAGTCTGTGGGGGGAGAGCCTTGGCCGTGTATACGGTCTTGGATAGCAGAGTTTTTCTCAGTTAGTCTACTATCCTCTATTTGATAATACAGATCAGTTTGTGAGATCAGAGATGTAAACTATCCGTCAAGAGAATTAGGAGTTTCAGGAGAAGGTAGGGAGTATGGAGCTTGCCCTTCATAATCTGTATAAGATGATTGAAGGGATGAGGGGCATACCACCCGGTCAGCCATGCCCTCTGGCGCTTGTTCACGATTCTGACTCTTATTCATCTCAGTCGGGTGATGGCGACTATCGGGAGTGATTTTTAGTTTTTTGAGATGTTGTTTTATATGTTTAGTGATATTATTTTTATGTTTGTAATGAGATGTTTAAATATTATTTATGCACATGTTATTTCAATTTTATGTAAGTGCCTTAAATAAATTATCATAAAATATATATTTCAAAAATATGTAAAATTAATAATAAATAAATAATAAAAATTAAATAATAATAATTTCATAAAATTTAAAATAAAATTATATAATATAATATATTAGTATAAAATTTAATAATTAATAATAATAAATAGTTGAATAAAAAATTGATTTTTTTCTAACACAAATATGCATCGAAAAATTCCGGTGCATGTCTACATCGGAAAGTTCCAGCGCAAGTTGCGCTAGAAATTTCCGACGCACATCTTGCAAAGGAAATTTTTGACGCATGTTTTGCGTTGGAAATTTCCGACGTAAGCACATGTCAGTAAATTCTAATGAAGGATATACGTCGAAAATTTTTGACACATTTTATGACCCATTTTTGGTCGAAAAATTTATGACAAAATAAAGTTGCGTCGGTAAAATTTTTTCGACGGCCCTTTTTCTGACGAATGTTTTTGTGTCGATTACTCTATTACTGACGCAATTTTCTATCTTATCGACCCTTTTTTTGCATCAGTAATTCTCCCTTTTCTTGTAGTGTCTCTTTTCATTCTAGTCCTGGATGTCTTTTTTTTTCATTTTCTTTTTCCTACATGAGCCCATACCTTAATATATATTTACACAAATCTCTATATAGTTTGGTTCAATTTATGCAGTTTGGTTTAATGGTCAAACTACAAATAGAACAACAGAAAAAAATTATTATGTAAACCAAATCAAACCAAACTATGAAGCATATGAAACTGAACCAAACTATAGTTTGGTTCGGTTTACTTGGTTTGACTCGGTTTGTTGAATACTCTTAGTATTGTATTTATATTGGTATCATATTTAGAACATATTATTTGTAATTTTTTGTTTGTTTATTTTTATTTTAATGTTATTTTATATATATTGAATCGTGTGATTGAATGGTTAATATATTATTTGTTGCAGATTTTATAATGTAATTTAATTCAAATTTAATTATTTTTTAATTTCATTTGAAAATAGTGAGGGATTTCCGATTGATTAGCGACAGATAAGCGATGACATAAACAAATATTTAATTTTACAAATGCATAATGCGAGGGAAGACTGACAGAAGCATACTTTAATTGAAATTGAAAATGTATTGACCTCTTTTGACCGATCAACGACAATTATTTTAATTTTTATGTTCAAAATAGTGATGAATCAGCAATAGATTAGTGATGCAACTAGCCATAGGATAGCTACAAATAGCAATAAAGTGCCTGGAAACCTCAGCAGATGGATCTAGGGATGAATTTATTGTTGATGATCCGTTGCTAAATTATGATGGATTTTGCGAACAATTAGTGGCGGATTCAATGATAAGGTTTTTCCCATTGCTTTTTTTCTTCCCCATTTGTTGGTATAGCAATGGATTTTGTTGACAACATTATTTCAATTGCTAGTTACAGATGAAATAGCAATACAAATTTTTTTTTGTCACCAATATCTAGCCATTTTTACCTTATGGAATTGTCCGTTGTACATTTGTCGCTTATCCGTTGCTAAATATTTTTTCAATAGGCTGACAGAATTTTCTGCCACTATTTTCCATTTTTCTTGTTGTGGTGTTAACCTAATCTGTGTAATTAATTGATTCTTGTGGGACAATGCCCTAGTATTTGCTCACTATAATTGATCTTCTGCATCTACAAGTAAAAGGTTAAAATAAACATTGGTTTTAACCAAAATTAAACCATATTTAAGTCTTCATTTTGTCTTCCTCAAAGCATTCTCGACTTTAAGTGCCAATCTAAGTCACTAAACCGTTTTTTCTAGGCACTTATGGTCTGAACCAATTAAATAACTTTTGGGCGCTAGTTGACCGTAGCCCATAGCATATTTTTGAATGTTGTTTTTAGAGATGAGGTGCTACGATTCTCTTTACTTGGAAAGGACCTTTAGAACATTCAAATAAAGTCAATTGAGGAATGATTCAGGACTATTGTAGAAGTCTTACGAGGTCTATCGATTTTGGCAAGTTTCTCGTATACCCAAGACACCTACACATTTCCCAATTTAATAATATGGTGAAGTTTCCAATGACTGGTGAGTGTTGTATTCATGAGTTCTTGTTGCCATCATTCTTGTTGTAAATAAACCTTCAAAGAGATGATCGTATAAATAAACCTTTGTGTCGATTACTCTATTACTGACGCAATTTTCTATCTTATCGACCCTTTTTTTGCATCAGTAATTCTCCCTTTTCTTGTAGTGTCTCTTTTCATTCTAGTCCTGGATGTCTTTTTTTTTCATTTTCTTTTTCCTACATGAGCCCATACCTTAATATATATTTACACAAATCTCTATATAGTTTGGTTCAATTTATGCAGTTTGGTTTAATGGTCAAACTACAAATAGAACAACAGAAAAAAATTATTATGTAAACCAAATCAAACCAAACTATGAAGCATATGAAACTGAACCAAACTATAGTTTGGTTCGGTTTACTTGGTTTGACTCGGTTTGTTGAATACTCTTAGTATTGTATTTATATTGGTATCATATTTAGAACATATTATTTGTAATTTTTTGTTTGTTTATTTTTATTTTAATGTTATTTTATATATATTGAATCGTGTGATTGAATGGTTAATATATTATTTGTTGCAGATTTTATAATGTAATTTAATTCAAATTTAATTATTTTTTAATTTCATTTGAAAATAGTGAGGGATTTCCGATTGATTAGCGACAGATAAGCGATGACATAAACAAATATTTAATTTTACAAATGCATAATGCGAGGGAAGACTGACAGAAGCATACTTTAATTGAAATTGAAAATGTATTGACCTCTTTTTGACCGATCAACGACAATTATTTTAATTTTTATGTTCAAAATAGTGATGAATCAGCAATAGATTAGTGATGCAACTAGCCATAGGATAGCTACAAATAGCAATAAAGTGCCTGGAAACCTCAGCAGATGGATCTAGGGATGAATTTATTGTTGATGATCCGTTGCTAAATTATGATGGATTTTGCGAACAATTAGTGGCGGATTCAATGATAAGGTTTTTCCCATTGCTTTTTTTCTTCCCCATTTGTTGGTATAGCAATGGATTTTGTTGACAACATTATTTCAATTGCTAGTTACAGATGAAATAGCAATACAAATTTTTTTTTGTCACCAATATCTAGCCATTTTTACCTTATGGAATTGTCCGTTGTACATTTGTCGCTTATCCGTTGCTAAATATTTTTTCAATAGGCTGACAGAATTTTCTGCCACTATTTTCCATTTTTCTTGTTGTGGTGTTAACCTAATCTGTGTAATTAATTGATTCTTGTGGGACAATGCCCTAGTATTTGCTCACTATAATTGATCTTCTGCATCTACAAGTAAAAGGTTAAAATAAACATTGGTTTTAACCAAAATTAAACCATATTTAAGTCTTCATTTTGTCTTCCTCAAAGCATTCTCGACTTTAAGTGCCAATCTAAGTCACTAAACCGTTTTTTCTAGGCACTTATGGTCTGAACCAATTAAATAACTTTTGGGCGCTAGTTGACCGTAGCCCATAGCATATTTTTGAATGTTGTTTTTAGAGATGAGGTGCTACGATTCTCTTTACTTGGAAAGGACCTTTAGAACATTCAAATAAAGTCAATTGAGGAATGATTCAGGACTATTGTAGAAGTCTTACGAGGTCTATCGATTTTGGCAAGTTTCTCGTATACCCAAGACACCTACACATTTCCCAATTTAATAATATGGTGAAGTTTCCAATGACTGGTGAGTGTTGTATTCATGAGTTCTTGTTGCCATCATTCTTGTTGTAAATAAACCTTCAAAGAGATGATCGTATAAATGCATGGGTTGGAGGATTGTTCTCTCACTGGTTGATATATGTGGATTTGGTTTTATTGTTTTGCATAGGAGTTTCGGAGTTGTGCCATTTGGGAGTTTATGAAGTGCTTTCATGTGATTTAAAAATGTTGACATGTCGCGTACTTGTCATATACATTAAGATTTTGCTGTAAATTCCCCCCGTTTCATTGAACATTATTATAGCGTATCATGCCTTAGTTTTGCTACAATGCTTGCCTCATTGGGATTTGTAGCTCATCCCTTCTCCCTCACAAATTCTTAGAGAGACATTGCACGAAGAATTTTTAAGAAGATTTAATTTATATGGTTCCTTCAAACTTTATTCATTATTGGATGAATGTAACTTAAGTAATTTCTGTATGAATAGGACTGCGTAATTCTAACCATGCATGACTTTGAGGTACAACTTGAGCATGTTAAATTTTGCTGTTTAATTGTCGTACCACATGGTTAAGAGGACCCTTTTTTTGGAGAAAATAGGTTGAGACCGTGGAATGTGACATATGCAATCTGTACAAGTAGTGGTTCAGGATGAGTGTTTTTGTAACAGGAATGAATTAAGAAAGTTTTTTTCTAAATTCACGCAATCTAATAATTGATTTAGGGATTGACAAATATAGTTATTGGGATTAGGGATTTGACATATAAATTCATATCTTATTAATTCTAATGGGGACATAGAAAATAAAATAATTGAGTGGCATAGTAATTATAATGATTTTTATTTCACTTACCATTCATGCTATTTTTGGGGTAGTGAAATACATCAAAATGTCACTTATAGTTTATAAAAATATCGAATTAAATTGAAAAGTTAATATTTTTAAATAATAATAATAGTGATTATTATTATAATTTAGTAAAAGAAACAAACATGGAAAGGGTTCTATGTGTAATTTAATTTAAAAAAAAAAAAACTAAATCAAACATAAGATGAATGACATTTGTATTTGTAACACACATTGAAATACTTTGGTTACTTTATAACTACTATAAAGTTCATTGGAACTAGAACATGCTAACACAAACACTGGCACATTTGTCCTTCATTAAAAATGGGAACCATCCCTCTTGTTCTTAAGGATTGAAAGGCTATAAATCACCTCATATATTTGTCCATAGGTTATAAATTTTGTTGCATTCACTTGTTAAAGAAAAACCCTAATTGCATACTCTCTCTCCCCTTAATTTCCTAGCTCAATTGAAAGTCCATTTGTGAACATCATAAGAGGATCATCTTTGCAGGTCTCGAGGGGTCACTACTAGAAAAAATCAATTTAGTGACCGCATCATCGGTCACTAAATGTAAAGGACTGCGGTCACTGAACGAATCAGTGATCACTTTTGTGACTAATTTGTTTGGTTGGAAAAAGCCTCATCACTAATCATTTTAGTAACTGCAAAGATCAGTCACTAATGGAGTCAGTAATTCATTCTTTTACTGTGTGGTAAGTTAGTCACTAATTAGTGATCGCTAGTAGTTCGGTTACTAAATAGTGACTGTAATCTGTTGTCACTAATTAGTGACCGAAGCAAGCGATCACTAATTAGTGACTGGTTATTTCTAGTCATTGATTATTTAGTGACCCATTTTATTAACAAAACTAAATATATATTTAGTGACCCTGTATGCGGTAACTAATTAGTGACCACCATTTTGGCGTCACTAGTTGGTCACTAATTAGCGATTCTATTAACCTTATTATCCTAACTGTGTGTGGGGTCGCAATTGGTTCACTAATTTTGTGTCCTCCTTGTGACCCATTTTAGGGGTCACGGTATTGTAATTGTTGTAATACATATATATCATTTCAATTCCTGTAATGCATATCAATCATTTGTACTGCTGTAATTCTTGTAATGCCTATCTATCATTTCAATTGTAATTCACCACAAGCATACATGAAAAGTAATTAAACATCAGAATACAATTATTTTCAAATGCGAAAATCTTTAATAATACAATTTGATAACTATATTTAAACATAAAAAATGAAATAAAAATGTAAAATTTTAAAACATAAAAATGTTAAAATGTAATTTCACTGCTAAGTGCCTTTTCTAGTCCTTTCATTTTGGCTTGATGATGCACTTTGTATTGCATTGAACTTTTCTATCATTGTAGCTATTGTAGCCATCATAGCCTCCTCATTGGCATTTATTGCCTCATCTCTGGCCTTCGTGTCTCTTCTACTAATTTCTTGGCCTCCTCGAGTACTTGTGCCTCTCTTGATGCAACTGCTTGTCTCTCCTCTACAAGTGCTTTAGCAATTGCCTCTTGTAATTGATCTGAACTAACATATCTTAGAGGAGGTGCCATGGAGATGGACTCTGATGAAGTGCCAATAGAAGTAATCTCTTTACAATGATAAGTGTTCTCAAAATCATAAATTTGATTCTTGCAAGGCCCACCACTGATTACAAGCCATTTCTACACATCAAATAAGCTCTCTAGAGTAGGATTGCTGCCATACTTACTGCAATATGACTGCTCATACTCTTCTTAGAAATAAATCAATGACAAGTATACAATTAAAGTAAATTAACATCAATGACAACTAATCACATTATCCTTTCATGATGATAAGACTAACATAGAATAAATAAAATAATAGACGATGGTAAAAAAGCACTTTGAAAAATATTTATCAAATGACTTTTACTGAAGAACGTAATTTCATTCATAAGTACCTAACTAACTGCTTGTAACCAAGCGGAACCATTCTTGTAATTGAACCAATTGATGCTTGTAAGACTTAGGCTTAGATTTGGTACCATAAGGGAGAAATGTGCATGTAATTAAAGGGGGATATGCTTGAAACTGAATTGATATTTGTTTATAACCAAACATAGCTATGCTTGTAACTCAACTAGGATCTGCTTGTAATCAGTTGGAACTGTGTTTGTAACTGAACAAATCTAAACCATAAGCATCCATTAGTTCAGTTACAAGAAGGATTTTGTGTATTTACAAGCAGATGTCTATTTAGTTCCAAGCATATCTCCATTCAATTATAAGTAAATATGTCACTTTATTCAACCAAATCTAAGACCAAGTGTTACAGGTAATGTATTCAGCTACAAGCAAAGTTCTGTATGGTTACAAGGAGAGGCCCATTTAGTTATAAGCACATCTACGTTCAGTTACATGCATACATCTTCATTGGTAGAACAAAATGTAAGCCCACTCTCAAAAGCATCAATTGGTTTAGTTATAAGTAGGGTTCTGTTTAGTTAAAAGCAGATCTTAGTTTAGTTGCATATACTAGGTATTAGAAGTTGTTGGAAGCATATTTGCTTAAATAAAGTATATAAACTAACTAGTAAAATAAGCCACATTAAAAGTTAAGAATGACATGATATAACAGATCTAGTGGAAAATCAAATGCTCTAAGCACTTTGTCAAGAAAAGTAGCACCATACAAGAACATCTATTGAGTGAAAATTATAATAGTGAATTTTAATCTATTTTGAATTAGGCATCAGAAGCTTACTTAGACCCTCTTCGACTTGTTGTTGACATAATCACCCGCTCCTTGTTTTCTCTGGTGAGTACAGTCATAGACTTCAACTTGGCTGACTCTCGTGCCATCTTGTTTTTAGTGTATTAGTTCATTAAATAAATAATGTATATGAATAAATATAACTGAACTGTGATTATGATAAGAAACTTACCATTTTACATTTGTGCTCGGCAAATGAAATGGAACCATCAGTATGCGTTACAATTGACTTATCTTTTTCGATCAATTTGTTCTCTCTGGCTTTTATGTACTTATTCTTATAGTTTGATGCATTCATCTAGCCATTGCAGATTGCCTTTCCAGTCACTAGTGAGCATGTATTTGGGCACAACCCTCATTAAATCTCTTAAGTCATCACTCCCAACTTGTTGGATTGCTACTTTTTTTATTATATGAATTGTGTTCTTGTAATTTCTCCTATAGTTTTGCTCCTATGAGTGTCATATACCGGCATCATAGTGTGGCAACTTTGCGTACATCTCCTATCAGAATTACAATAGTTTTGTGAAATTGAAAGTATGTCAATTAGATATGGTTATTATTTTAAACAAATAGTAGTTTGGATATATAGTATCACCTTAAGTTATTAAAAAAGTTGTCCTTCTTATCCTGAGGGACTTGCTCCCATATTGCATGTGGCCCCATATACCTCCTAAGAATGGCTATTATTTGGTGAGTGATACTCTCAGGAATGAAGCTGCCAAATGCAAAGTAAATGAAGTTCAATTGCAGCAATGTGTGGATAAGTTAGAACTAAGTAATAAAATTAGACAATGTTAGAATCGAAGTTTACCTATCATGAAATGGTTGGATGAGTTGGCAGCTATCAATGTGGGTAGGTTCAAAACTCATTACTGAGGACTGACCCCATGTGTTGTGCTGGAAGGAGAAGGCTGGCCCCCATGTGCAATGTTAGATAGAGAAGGCTGGCCCCCATGTGCAGCGCTAGACAATGTATCCATCGTTCGCCTATCGCCTATTGACTTTTTTCGTAGATCATAGTCATCATCTACTTGGTCAAACGACAAAGGCACCTCATCACTAGTGTGCCTGTCACTAAGACAACACCCACCTTTGCCCTGCTTACCAAGTCCCTAGCCTCTACTAGAAGATATCTTGCACATACAGCATGTATTGCCAATGTAATCTTTTTTATAAATCCAAATTTCAAATTTGAGAGGACAAAGAATAGAGATTACCTAATTAGTTTTGTCAGGTGAAATAGAGTAGTAGATAGTTGAATGAGTTAATATAATGTAGTGTATGAGGTAGCCATATAAGAAATTGATTTGTCAGCATTTCAAAGAAAGGTGCGTTTTTACATGTTCTTGCTTCTTGAAAGTCCAAAAGCAATATGCATTAAATCAGAAAGTCCAAATTTTAAAGGCATTGGATTATTGTAGATAAATGATACGTCTAATATAGACATAATATATATGCATTTGGATAAATGAATCAAATGGATATTCAGAAATGGAGATTGTTTAGTTGTTAGTGTGAGAAAACTGAAGAGTTGAAACAAATCACATGACGAGTTCAAAAAAAAAAAAAAAAAAAAAAAACTTCCACAGCTAGTTGAACTTGAAACAAAAACTAGATATTGTAAATATATGAGAAAAATTATCATGTACAACATTACAATTATATTTCTGAATATTTTAGAAATGCTATTTGACAGTTCAATATAAAAGTGACTGGTCACTAATCAGCCCCCCATCCCAACTACTATTTGAATCAAAATTTTCAAACTTGGGTTTAGATTCCTCCGTATCTCTCTTTTCACATTCCACTTGCTCTTCGTCTTCATCTTTATCCTCTCCCTCTCATGTACTTGACTGTGATTGGATGGGTCAAAGTTTTTCAATAGGTACTTCAATTAGTGCTGCACTATGATCTACTAAGATACTTAGAAAATCAAGTTCAACAGTAAGCAAAATCTGAAATGGTGTTAGAAGGGGCATCCAAATTTTGCTTCTTGCTTTTACTTTATACATTTTATACTAGTCACCTCTCTCCCTAATGTTTTTGGGGAAATTTGTGTAGTAGACTTATTGGGCTTGTTGAGCCAATACAAATGGATCATTAGTGTTAAGCTTTCAGGTGTGATTGATTTCAACAAGCCCTAATCGTGGATTCACTCTAACATGGCTTTGGAACACATCATGCCAATGGCATTTGAATAAAATGACATGGTTTTCCATTCCAATGTATTCCAATTCTTGCCATTCTTCCAATAATCTGTAGTAATCAACCTCATTCTCACTCTGTGAGCTCCCTAACACACAGACACCACTATTTATTATGGACTTATGCCTCCCACAATCAAGTATATGAAATTTATACTCATTTACAAAATAACTATTGTATATTTTCACCAATTGACTGGGCCCTTCTCCTATGCAACAAATATTTTTTTCAACCATATGCTAAGAATCTTTCATGTGCGAAACTGTATTTACATAATTTTAGCTATCATGATATAGTTAGTGACTAAAACTATAACTTTGGTATACATACATAATCCTCCAACCATCACAGGAATTTAAAATCCCATAATCTCTCCAAGTTCTCCTCTGTAAGGCTTGGGTATAGCCTATATATGTTTTTATCAAACTTGCTAGACAAATCCAAAAAACAATCATAATCAGTAAGTTAGGACTGTTTCTGAAAACATCATAAATTGCGTGTTACGAGAACTCATGTGGTAAAATGAATAACTTCTTCACAATTTAGGAGTACATATCTGTGTCGTTGTGAAAATGTTGTCAATTTCTTTGACTCCCAAGAGGTCAATCCAAATGACAAAAAACTGAAAGCTACCCACACAATTCCACTTCCCCCCAATGTCATTTCTAGGTAGTTGATTTAATTTGGTGTGTATTGGAGTCAAAATATAAGGAGCAAAATGTTGTCACTTTCTCAATAATGTATGCCTCCACAATAAAAGTTTCGACAAGTGCACGGTTTTTCACTTTTTGCTTTAAACGACATAGAAAATTGTAAAAAATAGAGACTATATTTATTTGTGTACATGATAATTTATCAATGCATAAATACAAAATTGTATGTTGTTGGATATGATAACTTGGCATTGTACCTTTCAAATGAATATGTGACGTTTGGGACTAGGAATAAATTGGTTGCATATTATTCATGCATGCATTCATTCTTTCAGGGCATTTGCATAAAAGAATATGTAAATAATTATTTTAAAAGACATGAGAAAAAAAATCTTAAGAACTTTCGAATTTAAACCATGTTCACAAATCCAAAAATGGGAAAATAAAACTTTAGAAAAAAAAGAAAGAAAAAAGAAAAAGAGAGACAGAGAGAGAAAAGAGAGAAGAAACCCAAAACAATAATAATAATAACAATAATAATAATAATAATAATAATAATTACATGGGGCTTTTTTTGCCCCATACATGGGCCACCAACTCAAAGGGGATATAAATGCCCCTTGAAGCTTCCAGGCGTAAGAGCAAAGACAAAAAATGCAAAATGAAAAAAAAAAAAATTGTGTGTTGTGGGGGGGGGGGGGCGGGGGCATTAGCCCCTAAATCTAGCACTGCCTCAAGGGATGTATATATATCCCCTAAAGCTTTTAAACCTGCGAGAAAAATAGAATCTCGTAGGCAACTAAGGACCAAGGAAGAGAAAGAAAATAGGAAAGAAAAGAGAGGGAAAATTGAAGAAAAAGGTAAGAAAAAATTGTTCTATTCATTTTTTTACATTTATTCTCATGGAATCATGCAAGATAATTTAGTATTCTTGCATTTAATCCTATTTATGTTCAAAAAAAAAAAAAAAAAATTTACAAGTTGAAAACCTGCTGAAATTGTGAGGAAGCTGAAATTTTAGAAAAGATTAAATTTAATCTTATTTGATAAATTGATGGAAACTAGGATTAGATCTTGTTTCCTTTAAATATTTGTTCACTTATGTGGAATTTAGAGGAAGTTTTGTTGGTAGTGAGAGAGCTGAAACAAGGGGGGTGGCTCGGCTGGCATGGATAAAAAAAGAAAAGGAAAAAGGAAGCAAGTTGGATAATTTAAAATTTATGAAGAAAATTTAAAGCTGGAATTAATTTTCTGCAACCCCCTTAGTCATGTTTGTAATTTTGGCTAGTTAAAACTACTCATAAATTGGGATTTATTGTGGGATTCAAAATGGGGTTAGAGGTTGGGAGAATTAATGAAAAAAAAGAAATGAGAAAGATGAAATAAATGAAACAAATTAGAGACAATCAATATATATATATATATATATATATGTTTTCAGCAATACCCCAGCCACGACCAAACCTGTAGCTAGCTGGAATTGTTTACAAATTTGATTCAATTAAGGGAGTAAATAAAGGCTTGGGATATAGAAAAATTAATGGCAAAAAAAAAAAAAAAAGAGAAAGGGGAGAAAAGAATTTAGAAAAATTAACAATGATTGAAATTTTAAAAAAAATATAGAAAAAGGGAATGCTGAAAATTTTAGCTAACCTTGGTAAAGTTTGTTGATATAGTATTGCAATTAAATGACTTAGCTACAAGAGCCAAATTATAGGAAAATAAATTAAATCTTCCTCTAAAATTTCAAGCAGATTAGAATATGACCATGGGTAATAAAATTTAATATGAAAAAGCAATTCAAGAACTTGAAAACCTAGCTTGAAAAATTATTTATTAATGGAAGAAATAAGTGAAAATTTTCCAATATTTTAATTTAATTCCAATACAAGAAAGGACCTAGAGGAGAGAGATGAAATGTAATAGAAAAATGCTAAATTAAGGAAATCCTCAATAAATGAAAATAAATAAGTTAAATAAGTTTTAAATTGATCTAAATAACATTATCTACAATCTTAAAAGAAAATTTAAGCATGTTAATTATGGATCATTAAACCTAAACAGGGTCAACAATAAATTAATTAAAGCAAGGGTTCACAACAAGATAAACAAGAATTTTCATCTATTAAACTTAAGAACCTAAATTAAAATGAGAACTAAAAACACATTTATAATTTATGAGACTTACATCTACATGAAACATTTGCATTTAAAACATTCATCTAGGGTATCTCAATTACAATAACGTATACCTCTCATGTAGGAGAGAGAGATAAGATTAGCCACCTAGATCAGTCGCACATCGATCCGGTAGACCACTAGCAGACCTTACACATAGGCGAGTAGTATTCCTTCTAATTTTAATGTTTCTTAAAATATATGTAAAAAAATATATACAAACTTAATCAAGTAATCTTTATATGGTTATAATAAAATGGGAAATGGTGTAGCTATTCTCTAATTTCTTATAGTGTTGTTTTTGTTTGGTTTCATATGGTTTTATTGTGAGATGTTGGGTGCCATCTAGGGCAGGTGGTAGACCTACATAATATGGTATGACTTACGACCCAATGGGGTCCTAGATGACGTAGGCTATGTTAGCTCGGCCCATGGTGCCAGCTACATAGTATTGTAGCGCCTGAATATTTTGCCCTATAGGGCACAACATATGTTTTTCCTATTTTATGTTTTATGTACACTACCCCCCGAACATTGTCCTGTTGTGCACATCAGGCTAAAGCTAGACATAGATGATTTGATGTTCTCCAGATATATTGCTTGCTTTTGGATTTCCTACATAATTTATATATATATAGTTGTTGACAGAAAACTTATTATGAATTGTGTTGTGGATCTTTTTACGCTTTTATTGGATAGTTATCTCTTGAATCTGTTTCTTTGCTTATAAAAAACCAAACCCTCACCGTTTTCACTAGAATTAGATTGCATGCCATTCACGAGACTGTGGTCTCAACCATTCATCTCTTCTTTCTATAGATTTGCAGGACAATAACTAGATCTACCGCACCATTCACCTCAGCACATAGCAGAGGTCGAGCCATCATTAGGAAATTTTTGTTTCATTTCTTTCCTTAAGCTAGAGTGGACTACTTTATGGCATGTATCATGTTTATACTGTTAAACTAATAGTAAATTTAGCTAGCAAACTTGTATTGCTATATAATGTTTAGTTAGAAAATACTACTTATAGTTCTAATGCATTATCTGTTGTTGCGATAAAGAACCTCTTGATTTTGTGCTCTAGAAACTCAAAATCATTTTTGCCTTTACATGTTGCACATTAGTATATATTTATTTCATTGCCATAGGTACTAGATAGGTTACCAAAGATGGGTTACAATGGCTAATGTGTTGCTGGATTTTTGCCATTGTGGCATTTTGATTATTGCCTCGTTGTCATGTCTTGCTCAAAAGCGGGGGTGAGGCGTGACAGTTTAAGTGGTACCAGAGCCGAGGTTTAGACCTGTAGGAGGAAAGAATAAGTAGAGGTTGATGTAGGATAGTTACATGCATAGCGCATGAATATGAATAAGTAATTTTTGACATACTTGTGTTTCGAACATTGTAAGGATGGCGAGGGGTAGACGAGGAAGACCGAGAGGTGTACGTGGAGATGGCTAACCTGCTAGGGATGCATCTCCACCTAGTGTGTCCTCGGTAGCCCCAAGGGAGGTGAGACCTTATGTGCTCGAGGGAGACCTCCTAGGGCACCCCCTAGTTCACAATGCATAACCAAAAGTGCCTGTGATAGTAGCAGCAACACTAGAGGTGCCCATGCCACCTATAGCACCAATGACGCCCATACGACTAGCACCACTAGCCCCTATGCCACCAGCAGTGCCAGGACCCCCAGCCACTTCAGTGGCACCTGACATTGAGGCTATAGTAGCACGAGCAATTGCTGCAACACTTGCCTCTAATTCAGCCATCTCGAGACCGAGATCTGAGGGAGAGAAGATTTTGGAGTGGGCCTAGAAGTTAGGGGCCACCAAGTTTAGTGGTATTATTGATCCACTCCAGGTAGAGGCATAGATCAAGAGGATAGAGTGAGTCTTTACTCTGATGAGCTGCACCGATGAGCAGAAGGTGTAAAATGCAGCTTTCTTGCTAGGGGGATGAGCCTAGCAGTGGTGGGATGCATTTGTTGCTAGACAGCTAGTCGGACGGGTGACCACTTGGGCAGAGTTTCAAGCAAAGTTTGATAGACAATATTTCTCCCAGTTTATCAAGATCAAGAAAAGGAGGGAGTTCATGAATCTAAAACAAGGCAATATAACAGTTGCGGAGTTCGAGGCTCGATTCACAAAGTTATCTTGTTTTGCACAATATATGGTGGCAAATGAGCAGGTGAAATGCATGTTATTTCTAGAAGGATTAAGATTAGAAATATTGGCCAAGACTAGGACACCAATAAGTGCATCTTTTGCAAAGTTGGTTGAGGATGCTCTTAGGGCCGAGGAGATTGAGGTTGCCTTTGCCAAACGTAGACAGGAGCAAGGCAAGAAGAGTACTCCAACGAGGCCATTGAAGAGGAGAGAAGGGCCACCATAAAAAAGGCCCAATTCCATTGCACCATTAGAGATGAGGGACGAGACACTACAAAGAATGGGTGCGGGTTCCATTTCCACCCATAGTCTAGCATTGAGGGGACTTGGTCCATCAACTGCATAGATAATTAAGCGGCAATAGTAACAGGGTCAGGGGATAGAGAGTGCGGCCAGTCGGAGAGTGACATCTACTACTGCAGCATTGATAGTTCAAGCATCCTAGTGTTCTAGGTGCGGGAGATTCCATCGAGGGGAGTGCATGAAGGGCACCGGAGTGTGCTACTATTGTGGACAGATGGTGCATATTAGGCGAGATTGTCCCCAGATTGCTGCAGACACTACCCCCATCTCACAGCAAGGTCAACCCTAGGGGACAAGTTTAGAGAAGTAGTAGCACGACCTAGTTGACCTGTAGATACTCAGAGCTGGCAGAGGTTGGAGGCTAGGGTTTTTACAATGACCCGACAGGAGGCCCGAGCTACACCAGACATTGTCATTGGTATATGACTATTTTACATGGCATAGATGCATATACGTTATTTGATTCAGCATCTACATATTCCTTTGTGTCATGTTCTTTGGTTTCTAAATTGGTGTTGAGGGTCGACAGATTGGGACATAGCATATTTATTTCTACCCTCATGGGAAGACTCTAGTTGTAGAGTAAGTTTATAGAGGTTGTAAGCTGATGGTAGAATGAGTAGAATTAGAGGGAGACTTAATTCCCCTAGACATGTGTGACATAGATCTGATCTTGGGCATGGACTAGTTGATTACATACAAGACTCAAGTGGATTACTTAAGGAAGGAGGTTACGTTTCAGTTGCCTAATGGTAGGGAGGTGTGCTTTGTAGGGGAAAGACATATCCTATTTTCTTGCATGACATCAGTATTGACTGCTACTAAATTATTAAGGAAAGGATGTGAATCTTATTGGACTAGTATTATGGATGTTGAGAAGAAGACACCTAAATTGGCAGATATCCTAGTAGTTAATGAGTTTTACAGAAGAGCTACCACAGTTACCTCCTGAGAGAAAGGTGGAGTTT
Source organism: Thlaspi arvense (assembly GCA_911865555.2). Lineage (NCBI taxonomy): Eukaryota > Viridiplantae > Streptophyta > Magnoliopsida > Brassicales > Brassicaceae > Thlaspi > Thlaspi arvense. The sequence continues at coordinate 25,572 of CAJVSB020000010.1, read as the reverse complement.
AGTATAGACTTGATCCCAAGAACAGAACCTATATCATGTGTTCCCTACAGGATGGTGCTAGCAGAGTTAAAAGAACTCAAGACACAATTACAGGGGTTGATTCATAAGGGATTTATTAAGGCTAGTTCATCACCTTGGGGAGCACTCGTATTATTTGTCAAAAAAATGGGTGGCACTTTGAGTTTGTATATCAATTATAGGCAGTTGAACAAGGTGACTATTAAGAATAAATACCCGTTTTCCAAGATCGATGATTTGTTTGATCTGCTGCAGGGTGCTCAAGTATTTTCCAAGATAGACTTGAGGTCGGGGTATCATTAACTCAGGATTAAAGTAAAGGATGTATCCAAGACTGCTTTTAGGACTCGTTATGGGCATTATGAGTTTTTGGTTTGGCCTTTCGGACTCAGAAATGCCTTGGTAGTGTTTATAGATTTGATGAATCGGGTATTTCAGCCATACTTGAACAAATTTGTGATTGTTTTCATTGATGATATACTGATTTATTCCAAGAGTGAGGATGAGCATAAGGAGCATTGGAGGATAGCATTGCAGACCCTACAGGAGAAGCAATTGTATGCTAAGCTCAGCAAATATGAGTTTTGGTTGGATAAGGTAGTTTCTTGGGTCATGTAATCTTGGCCAAAGGAGTGAAAGTAGACCCTCAGAAAATTGAGACTATAGTAAAGTGGAAGCCACCCATTATGTTGCAGAGGTGAGGAGTTTCCTAGGGATGGCAGGGTACTATAGAAGATTTGTCGAAAACTTCTCTATTATAACCTCTCCACTTACTAAGTTATTGTTGGTACACAATCAAAAAATAAAGTGAATAGAGAAGAAAAAACATAAGGATTTAACGAGGTTTGGCTAGAAACAAAGAGAGAAAATTTCACAATTAAAGAAAAAAGGGTACAAGCTGCCAAAAGAATCACACTTTATAATCTCAAATCCTACAACTCATAAAGGTGTTTCCCAAACCCAACTGGGCCTATCAGCCCTCACCTTCTGCTCTACCACATATTCCTAGTTTTTTCTCCAATTCAGGTCGCACTGCGATCTTTCAGGTTGGGTTGCAATTTAGATCTACCAAATTGAAGCCACCAGTCAACAAATCTTCCCTTTGGCTTGAATCCTTTCCATCAACAAGAGTAAAAATCACCACTCTGTCTTGCACACGGCCCTCACAGGGGCACTACTGAGTACTGCACACACCAATCAAGTTTAAGCAATGCCTAAACTTGTTAGTTGGAACTACCCTAGTCATCATATCAGCTAGATTATCATGTGTAGACACTTTCTTCACATCAACAATACCCTGTGATATAATGTCCCAAATAAAATGATGCTTGACATCAATATGCTTTGTCTGCTCATGGTACATCTAGCTCTTGGTAAGATGAATGGCACTTTGGCTATCAAAAAATACTGAATTCTGCTTCTGAGTCGATCCAAGATCATTAACCAAACCCTGTAGCTAGATAGCCTCTTTGATTGCTTCTGTAACTACCATATACTTAACCTCTATAGTAGACAATGCAACAACACCCTGCAAGGTCATTTTTCAGCTAATGGCATTCCTAAAAAGAGTAAATACATAATCTGTCAAAGATCTTCTTTTATCCAAATCCCCAGCATATTCTGAATCAACATAGCCAACGACTGAATCATTCAACTTGGCTTTGTCAAATGTCAAACCAACATCTGTAGTACCCTTCAAGTATCTCATAATCCATTTCACTGCCTGCTAATGTTCCTTGCCTAGGCATGCCATGTATTTGCTCAGAACACTAATAGCATGTGAACTATTAGGACAAGTGCAAACCATAGCATACATAATACTACCCACTGCACTTGAATATGGAACATTTGACATATGTTCCAACTCCTCTTCTGTCTTTGGTGATAAGTCTATAGACAACCTAAAATGAGAAGCTCAAGGAACTGACACAGGCTTAGTGCCTGTCAAGTTAAATCTCTCGAGGACTTTCTCAATATAGGACTATTGGTACAGCATAAACTTCCCAACCTTTCTATCCCATATTATCTCTATCCCCAAAATCTTCTTTGTAGCACCCAAATCCTTCATCTCAAACTCCTCACCTACCTGCTTTTTCAACAAGTCAATATCTAGCATTCTTTTAGCAGCAATAAGCATATCATCAACATATAACAACAAATACACAAAAGAATCATCTGCAAGCTTCTTATAATACACACAACTATCATATGCACTTCGAGTAAATGCATTTTGAACCATAAATATGTCAAATCTCTTATTCCACTACCTAGGAGATTGTTTCAGACCATCCGAGGATTTTGTAAGCAAACAAACATGATTTTCCATACCTGGAGCAATGAATCCCTTAGGCTGACTCATATAAATCTACTCCTTTGACTCAGCATGCAAGAATAAAGTTTTGACATCTAACTATTCAAGCTCTAAGTCATGAAGAGCCACCAAAGCTAGCAAGACCTAGATTGAGATGTGTTTCACTACTAGTGAGAACATTTCATTGCAGTCTATCCCCTCCCTTTGAGTGAAACTCTTTGCTACTAATCTTGCCTCATATCTAGGTGCTTCAACCCTTGGATTACCTTCCTTTCTTTTGAAAACCCACTTATAGCCTACAAATTTCTATCCTTTTGGTAGTGGAACAAGCTTCCATGTCTAATTCTTGTGGAGAGATTCAATCTCTTCACCCGTAGCACTAATCCACTTATTTGCATCTATGCTAGAAATAGCTTATTTATAGCTTTTAGGTTCCTGCATGACAACAGTCTCTGTAACTGACAAAGCAAATGCCACAAGGTTAGCATATCCAAGTACATTTCCATTAATAACATTTGTAAACCTTTTTGGCGGTCTAATCTATCTCCTCTCTCTACCTGTTGCAATGCTATATGTTTATTGTTGTATAGATGCATCATCATCAACAATTTGATCAAGATTCTACACCTCCTCCACTTCTTCTTCTCCTGAATTACTAGGTTGAGTTGGTGGAGAGTCAACTTCAAGCTCTATCCAGTCACTGACACCATGATCTATATCTGCTATTGTCTTCTCCTTCTGACTATCTTGTCAGACAGATTCATTGAAGGTAACATCCTTGCTAATAATTATCCCCAGAGACTTCTGATCTATGCACCACAATCTATAGCCTTTCACTCTAGATGCATATCCTAGAAATATGCATTTTTTTCCCTTGGCTCAAGTTTACCATCCCTTACATGAGTATAAGCAGGACAACCAAATATCATTAGATTTGAGTAATCAATAGGTGAACCGGACCACATTTCAAAAGGAGTTTTGCACTCAATAGCTGTAGATGGAGATCTGTTGACCAAATAACATGTAGTATTAATTACTTCAGCCAAAAAATCTTTACTTACACATGAATGAGAAAGCATGCTTTGTGCTCTGTCACAAAGCGTTCTATTCATGCGTTCTACAACACCATTCTGTTGTGGTGCTCCTGCATAAGTGCGGTGTCTCATTATGCCTTCTTTGCTACCGAACTCATTGAAATCAGAGTTGCAAAATTCCAACTCATTATCTATTCGAAGACACTTCACTTTTCTTTCCGTCTGTCTTTCAACCATCATCTTCCATTTAACAAAAGTTGTAAATGCCTCATCTTTGGTTTTCAGAAAATACACCCACACCATTCTAGAGTAATCATTAATCAAAGTCATAAAGTACCTAGCACCACTTTTAGAGGGAACTCTGTTCGGACCCCACAAATTTGAATATACATAATCTAGCTTGTCTTTGGTCTTGTGCTCTGCCTTCTTGTTGAACTTCACCTGGTCTACTTACCAAACACACAGTGTTCACAAAAATCTAATGATTGATTTTTGTATCCATCCAACAGATTTTGTTTGGTCAACAAAAATAATCCCTTGTCACTCATGTGTCCAAGACGCAAATGCCACATTTGAGACTGATTCTAATCACTATTTCTAGAAGCTATTGCAGCTTCCCTTTCAACCATATTGCCCTGAAGATAATACAGTCTAGATTTCATTTTTCCTTTCATTAGTACCATGGAACCTTTGCACACTTTAAGAGTTCCATTGTCTGAATGGTACTTGAACCCTTGCTCATCCAGAGTAGAAAGAGAAGTCAGGTTCCTCCTCATCTGAGGAACATGCCAACACTCAATGCTTCTGATAACATTATTAAACATCCTTAATCTGATGTGACCAATCCCTTATACTAGTAAAGGACGTCATCTCCCACATAGACTGTTCCACTCATTTGCCTATAATTAGCAAACCAATGCTTATGAGGACACATGTGGAATGTTGCACCAAAATCAAGAACCCAAGAATTCTGCCTATGATTTGAACTCACAGTAAAGACTTCCCCTACATCATCACCATCATCAAAACTAATACAAGTGTCAACAATATTTGCAGAATTCTCTCCTTTTGCTTGCCCTTTTTCTCCTTCAGCTTCGGACAATCTTTCCTGAAGTGTCCCTATTCATGGCTCTCAAAACAGGTTGCCTCCTTTGCTCTAGCCTTTGACATGGCCTTAGACTTCTTCTTGGCAGAATCTTTCTGTTGTGTTTTTCCCCTGCTTACTAGACTTTCACCCTCCATTCTATTTTCTTGAAAATTCTTTTTCAACTCTTTAGATGTCACTGCATTACTAACATCATCAAGTGAAATACTATCTTTTCCATACAACAGCGTGTCAGCAAAAGTATCATAAGATGATGGCAAAGAACACAACACAATCAAGGCTTGATCCTCACTATCAATATTAATATCAATATTCTTCAGGTCCATAATGATTGAATTTAACTCATCAAAGTGGGTTTTAACAGGTGTACCTTCATTCATGTGGAGTATATACAACCACCTTTTCAGGTAGAGATGATTTGTCAACGATTTTGCAGAGTACAACTCCTCCATCTTCTTCCACGCCTTTGCTGCTAAAGTTTCTACAACAATCTCATGAAAAACATTGTCTATCACACTCATGAAAATCACACTGAAGGCCTTCTCTTTCAAATTTGACTTTTCTATCTCCTTCATTCCTTTTGGAAAATCCCCTTGAATTACCTTCCATAACCCTCATAGAATTAGGGATGATTTCATTCTAATCTTCCATAGACTGAAACGGGATCCCCCATCAAACTTCTTTATGTCATACCTGGTTGAAGATGAAGACGATATCTTCTACCCTCGATTATGCGCGAATAAAATCTAACCAACAGCTCTAATACTAATTGTTGTGACACAATCAAAAAATAAAGAAAACAGAGAAGAAAATAACACAAGGATTTAACAAGGTTTGGCCAGGATTGCCTATGTCCTCGGGTAGGAGCAGAGAGAGAAAATTCCACTATTAAAGGGAAAAGGGTACAAGCTGCCAAAAAAAATCACACTTTACAATCCCAAACCCTACAACTCATAAAGGTGTTTCCCAAACCCAACTGGGCCATAAAACAAACCGGGTCTCACAACAGAAAAATTGGCCCTCGTGCTCCACTCCCAACATAGATTTCCAATTTTTTTTCCAATTCTGGTTGCATCGCGATCTTTCAGGTCAGGTTGTAATTCAGATCTACAAATTCAAGCCACAAGTCAACAGTTATTGAGGAAAAATTAGAAATTTATTTAGATAGATGAATGCCAACATAGCTTTGAAAAGTTAAAAAAGAGATTAACCATGGCACCAGTCTTAACATTGCTAGAAAGTGGGTCAGGATACACAGTGTACAGTGGTGCTTCTAGGAAAGGACTTGGCTATGTGTTAATGTAGGGTGATAAAGTAATAGTTTATGCTCCTAGACAGTTGATACCTTATGAACAGAACTATCCCACTCATGATCTAGAGATGACAGCTGTAGCATTTGCATTGAAGATTTGGAGACATTACCTATACGAAGAGCATTGTTAAATCTTTACAGACCATAAAAGTCTCAAATATATTTTGACTCAAAGAGTTAAATCTCAGACAGAGGCAATGGGTAGAACTTCTTAAGGATTATGACTGCACAGTTAAGTACCACCCGGGGAAGGCAAATGTAGTTGTTGATGCCCTCAGCAGAAAATCATCAAGGATGCTATATAACCTTCGAACAGTGTAAATGCCACTCTTGGTTGAGCTAAGGTCTTTAAATTCACACTTATCGATCACTAAACAGGGGACCTTATTAGCTACATTTCGGGTTAGACCAACTCTAATAGCTCAAATCAGGGAAGCATAGATGCAAGACACATGGTTGTTAAAGCTAACAGAGGAACTAAAGAAAGGAAAGAAAGGTGAATTCAAACTAAAGAAGATGGTACGTTAATGTTTAGAGGCCGAGTGTGTGTGCCACAAGTGGGGGACATCAGAGAGCAGATTATGGAAGAGGCATATTGTTCAGCTTATGCCATGCATCCTAGTAGTACTAAGATGTATCGAAATCTCAAACAGTATTACTGGTGGCATGGGATGAAAAAAGATATAGCTGATTATGTATCCAAATGCTTAGTATGCCAGCAAATTAAGGTAGAGCATCGAGGCCTGGTTGGTAAATTGTAGCCCTTACCAATATTAGAGTGGATATGGGAGCATATTACTATGGACTTCGTGGTAGGACTGCCAGTTACCAGGGGAGGACACAATGCTATATGAGTGATAGTCGATAGATTAACCAAGTGTACCCACTTCATTCCAATAAAGAGTATCTTCTTAATGGGCAAGTTAGCAAGGCTATATGTTAACGAGATAGTTAGCAAACACAAGGTTTTGATATCTATTGTTTTAGATAGAGATTTTAGACTCACTTCTAGATTTTGGCCTAGTTTACAAGAAGCCATGGGTACTTAGTTACACTTCAGCACGATGTTTCACCCTTAAATTAATGGGTAGTCTGAGAGAACTATCCAGACATTAGAAGATATGTTACAAGGGTGTGTCTTGGAGTTTTCAAGCAATTGGGATGAATACTTGCCTGTGGCAGAGTTTGCTTACAACAATATTTACCACTCTAGTATTGGGATGGTGCCATACGAAGCCTTGTATGGGAGGAAGTGCAGAACACCTCTATGTTGGGATGAAGTGGGCAAAAAAAAACTACTAGATCTACAGATTGTCCAAACTACAGTTGATCGGATTAAGATCATTTGAGAGAGATTAAAAGTAGCACTAGACTGGCAGAAGAGCTATTCGAACCATAGTATAAAAATGTGAATTTTAATGTGGGAGATAAAGTATTCTTGGAAGTGTTACCTTGGAAAGGAGTGTTGAGATTCAGCAAGAAAGGCAAGCTGACCCCTAGATATGTTGGGTTTTGTGAAATCATAGAAAGAGTGGGGCCAATTACCTATAGATTAGAATTATCCCAAAGTTGGCTAAGATCCATAATGTCTTCCACATATCAATGTTGAAGAAATATATACCAGACCGTACTCATGTTCTTCAAACTCCACTAGTGGAGTTGAAGGAAGACTTGACATATAAAGTGAACCCAGTGCAAATACTCGATAGAGAGATCAAACAACTGAGATCTAAATAGGTGCCGTTAGTAAAAGTGTTGTAGAGGACCCAGGACCGAGAAGAAATGACATGGGAAAGAGGAGACGATATGAAAGCAAAATATCCTCACCTATTCTAAGGTAATCATTATTGAATTTCGGGGACGAAATTCTTTTTAAGAGGTGTGGAAATTGTGACGTCTGGTACTAGGAATAAATTGGTTGCATATTATTCATGCATGCATTCATTTTTTTCATGGCATTTGCAAAAAAGAATATGTAAATAATTATTTTAAAAGACATGAGAAAAAAAAATCTTAAGAACTTTAGAATATTAAACCCATGTTCACAAATCCAAAAATGGGAAAAATAACCTTCAGGAAAAAAAAAGAAAGAAAAAACAGAGAGACAAAGACAGAGAGAGCAAAGAGAGAAGAAACCCAAAATAATTATAATAATAATAATTATTATTATTATGTGGGGCTTATTCTGCCCCATACATAGGCCACCAGCCTAAGGGGGGATATAAATGCCCCTTGAAGCTTCCAGGCGTAAGAGCAAGGAGAAAAATGCAAAATGAAAAAAAAAAACACTTGGGGAGGGGGGGTTTAGCCCCTAAGTCTAGCACCGCCTCAGGGGATGTATAGGAGAGAAAAGAGAGGGAAAATCGAAGGAAAAGGTAAGAAAAAATTGTTCTATTCATTTTCTTACATTTATTCTGTAACAACCCAAACCGATTTTAGTTTTAGTTTTTATGTAAGCTTATGGATTTTGGTAGCTTTTAAAAATTTATTTGGAAGGATTTTGAGGGGTTTAAGGTTAAGGGAACATGTATAAAAGTTTGGAAGCAAGATAGGTTTTTGTATATATAAAAAAAAAAAAAAAAAATTGTCGTAGCCTGCTGTAGCTTGCTGCATTCTGGAAATTGGGTGCTATAGTGCGCCCAGGTCCGCTATAGCGTCGTAGATACTGGAAACGGTGCGCTGTAGCGCGCTGGGATGCAATTTTTCGAGTTTTTCTTAAAATTTTGAGATTTTTAACCCCTCTAAAGACCCCTAAACTCTCTTAAACTCCTAGAATTATAAACCAAAGATTTGGGAGATATCTTAGGGTACCCGAAATTGATCCAAAAATTTATAAGGGCCAAAAGTTGAGAGGTTTTAAGATGAGGGGCAACTTGGTCTTTTTGCCCTCATAACTTTTCTTTAAACATCCCAAACCCTTATGAGGCTTGCCAAACAAGCCATTCCCGCACCAAACCTTAGAGAGAGAAGGAGAAGGGAGAAATCATCCAAAAAGGTATGAGTTTTCACTACTACTTGGATTTTTCTTCAAATTTCTTGTACATCTAGCTTATTTACTCCTTTCTAGAGCTTTTAATCAGTGTAGATTTTGTTTTTGACGGTATTTGTGTGTTGTAGAGAGAGAGAGGTGGGTTTAACCCCACCCATAGGAATTTTTGCATGATTTTGGTGCATTTAGCTAAAATAACTTTAGATTTTGTTATGTTTGGGTAAATCTATGTTTGTGGTAGATTTGTGGGGGATCCTAATCTTATATTTATGGTTTGAAATAGAGAGATTAAGGGTATGTTTGATTAAACCCAAAAGTTGAGAGAGATTAAGGGTATGTTTGGTTGAACCCAAAAGGTTGAGAGGGACTAAGGCCATGTTTGATTTAAATCCAAAGGTTGAGAGAGATTAAGGCCATGTTTGGGTTGACCCCAAAAGTTGAGAAAAAGAGTAAAGGCTTATATCCATGTAATCTAGGGCATAAGCATGTATTTGCACTTTGTTAAGAATGATTTTCTCATTGTGTATGTGTATTCCTCATGTAGGGGAAGAAAGCAGAGCTGAGCCTGATCCCGAGCTTACAGTTCTAAGACCCTACTCTTAGACCATATACTTGAAGTGAGTGGTATATTTTCTAAACTTAGTTTTTGATTAAATGTATATTTTATGTGAAAATATGAACTGTTTTGGAAATCATAAATGTATATATTGGTATGAAAACATGGAAATAGAGTGTTTATGTTATGTTTTTATCATATATGTAGATTTTGATGATTTTATGAGATGTTAGTACTTCGGCATATAGAGTAGAATCCCGGGCAGCCATCTGGGGTAGGTGGCAGTCCTACGTATGTGATGTTGGACCTAGTAGGGTCTCATAGTACCATGGACTGTGTCAACTTGACCTGGAGTGGTGACTCATGGTGATGGCTGCACAATGTAGTAGCGTCCGGCATATTTAAATGGTTTTAAATGTTTTAAATATTTTACTGCTCTCAGAGACTCGGCTGTGTACACCGATTTAAAACTATATGACTTATGCATGATTAAAGCTTAAATGTATTCTCTAAGATGTTTTATTAATGACTTTGATCATGGATTATGGGTATGATTGATATACTCCAAAACAAAAGCATTTGTTATGATATTTCTTATTATACTTTTAGTTGTTATAAATGTGTATAAATGTTGGACTTGTATGAAATAGATATAAAACTCTCTTTGTTTCCCTGAGTTTAGTTCATATGCCATTCACTGAGAATTCTATTCTCATTATTTTATTTTTTAGCTCTAGGCTTACTTTTTGACACCCCCACACCCGTTACCGCACGTGCCTTCACAGCTCACTAGTTGAGGCGGCCAGTTATAGCTAAGGGTTTTTTTTTTTGTGATAGCTAAAGTTATTTTTGAAAATGGTGTAACTATGTTTTTACAATGAGACTTTTATGGTGATCATTTGTATAATTGAATCGTAGTATATGGCTTTGATTATGAGATGATGATAATTATGAAGGTTGAAGATATATTTGTATTGGAGATGCATCTATATTTGCTTGGGAGTTGATAGTAAAGAACTTGTTGTAGTTGTGGAGTAGTTTGGGTTTTGCAAATGTTATGTTGGAGGTATAATTATTTTTGTTGCAGGTACAGGTTAAGTGTAGATAGAAGGGGTTCAGCAGCTAGCATGCTGCCGGATTTCCGTCCAGTGGGTGTTGGCTATTGTCTCGGTTGTCACGCCTCGCCGGGTACCTAGTTGGGCGAGGTGTGACATATTCTCCTAAAATCATGCTAGATAATTTAGTATTCTGGCATTTATTCCTATTTATGTTTAGAAAAAAATTTACAAGCTGAAAACATGCTGAAATTGTGAGGAAGCTAAAATTTTAGAAAAGATTAAATTTAATCTTATTTGATAAATTGATGGAAACAAGAGTTAGATCTTGTTTCCTTTAAATATTTATGCACTTCAATGGAATTTAGAGGAAGTTTTGTTGGTAGTGAAAGAGCTGAAGCAAGGGGGTGGCTTGGCTGGCATGGAAAAAAAAAAGAAAAAGAAAAAGAAAGCATGTTGGTTAATTTAAAATTTATGAAGAAAATTTAAAGTTGGAATTAATTTTCTGCAACCCCATTAGTCATGTTTGTAATTTTGGCTAGTTGAAACTACTCATAAAATGGGATTTATTGAGGGATTAAAAGGGGGTTAGAGGTTGGGAGAATTAATGAGAAAAAAAGAATGAGAAATATGAAATAAATGAAACAAATTAGGGAAAATCAAATATATATATATATATATATATATTAGCAATGCCCCAGCCATGACCAAACCTATAGCTAGTTGGAATTGTTTACAAATTTGATTCAATTATGGGAGTAAATAAAGATTTGGGATATAGAAAAATTAATGGCAAAAAAAAAAAAAAAAGTGAAAAGGGAGAAAAAAAATTTAGAGAAATTAACAATGATTGAAATTTTTTTTAAAAAAAAGATAGAAAAAGAGAATGTTGAAAATTTTATCTAACCTTAGTAAAGTTTGTTGATATAATATTGCAATTAAATGACTTAGCTACATTAGAGCCAAATTATAGGAAAATAAATTAAATCTTTCTCTAAAATTTCAAGAGGCTTTGAATATGACCATGGGTAACAAAATTTAATATGAAAAAGCAATTCGAGAACTTGAAAACCTAGCTTGAAAAATTAATTATTAATGGAAGAAATAAGTGAAAGTTTTGCTTTATTTTAATTTAATTCCAATATATGAAAGGACCAGGAGGAGAGAGATGAAATGTAATAGAAAAAGGCTAAATTAAGGAAATCCTCAGTAAATGAAAATAAATAAGTTAAATAAGTTTTAAATTGATCTAAATAACATTATCTACAATCTTAAATGAAAATTTCAGCATGTTAATTATGGATCATTAAACCTAAACAGGGTCAATAATAAATTAATTAAAGCAAGGGTTCACAATGAGATAAATAAGAATTTTCATCCATTAAGCCTAAGAAACTAAATTAAAATGAGAACTAAAAACACATTTATAATTTATGAGACTTACATCTACATGAATATTTGTATTTAGAACATGCATCTAGGGTATCTCAATTACAATAACATATACCTCTCATGTAGGAGAGAGAAAAGATTAGCCACCTAGATCAGTCGCACATCGATCCGGTAGACCACTAGCAGACCTTACACATAGGTGAGTAGTATTCCTTCTAATTTTAATGTTTCTTAAAATATATGTAGAAAAATATATACAAACTTAACCATGGAATCTCTATATGGTTATAATAAAACGGGAAATTGTGTAGCTATGTCTTGATTTCTTGTAGTGATGTTTTTGTATGGTTTCATATGGTTTTATTGTGAGATGTCGGCAACCATCTAGGGTAGGTGGTAGACCTACATAACATGATATGACTTACGACCCAATGGGGTCCTAGACACCATAGGCTATGTTAGCTTGGCCCCGGGATGATGGCAGCCCATAGTGTCGGCTACATAGCTTTGTAGTGCCCAACATGTTTTGCCTTGTGGGGTGCAGTTTATGTTTTTCCTATTTTATGTTTTATGTACACTGCACTCCAAAATTACCCTATTGTGCACATGAGGCCGGAGCTAGACATAGATGATTTAATATTCTCTAGATATATTGCTTACTTTCAGAACTGCTACATAATTTATATATATAACTATTGATAGAAAACTTATCACGGCTTGTGTTGTGGATGTTTTTACGCTTTTATTGGATAGTTATCTCTTGAATTTGTTTCTTTACTAATAAAAAACCAAACCCTCGCTATTTCCATTATAATTAGATTGCATGCCATTCACTGAGAATGTGGTCTCACCCATTCATTTCTTCTTTCCACAGATTTGCAAGATGATATCTAGATCCACCGTACCATTCACCTCAGCATGTAGCAGAGGTTGGGCCATCATCAGGAAATTTTGGTTGCATTTCTTTCCTTAAGCTAGAGTGGATTACTTTGTGGCATGTGTAATGTCTATACTGTTAAACTAATAGTAAATTTTGCTAGCAAACTTGTATGCTATATAATGTTTAGTTAGGAAATATTGCTGATAGTTCTAGTCCATTATATGTTGTTGCAATAGAGTACCTCTTGATTTTGTGCTCTAGAAACTCAAAATGATTTTTGCCATTGCATGCTGCATATTAGTATATATTTATTTCATTGCCATAGATACGAGACAGATTGCTAAACAGGGGTTACAATAGCCGACATGCTGTTGAATTTTTACCACGATAGCATTTTGGTTATTGCCCCACTATCATGTCCTACTCATAAGCAGGGGTGAGGCATGACAGGATACATCCAATGATGGTGTACAAGCTTAGTAACTTTTGCTTCATAGCCCAACTTGATGGGAAGATGTTCCATTATATTGAAGAATGTCGGTGGGCAGATTTTCTCCAATTTACAAATTATCTCTACAATATTCTTTTCTAGAAGCTGTAAATGTTTTACATGTAAAATAGTTGGGCACATGTCTCTAAAGAAAATGCTTAGCTCGAATATGACTTCCCACATTGGTTTTGGTAAGAGATCACGGAAAGCAACTAGAAGCAACCTTTCAATGACCACGTAGCAATGATGACTCTTCATTGCATAGAACTTCGACTCCTTTTTATTCACACATCGGACAATATTTGAAGCATAACCATCATAAGTTTCAACACTTTCGTCCATGTGCACACTTCTTTCACTTGTTCGGCACTTAGTGTGTAGGTTGTTTTGGGCTTCATTACTTATTCTGTATTATTCTGAAACATATGTAGTTCAGGCCAATCATAATACGACTCTAAGTCTTTCTTGGCATTTCCATTGTCCTTTGATATTCCCTTCACATCTAGCATGGTGTTCATCATATTTTTGGACACATTTCTCTCAATATGCATGCTATCCAAGTTATGGTATATAAGATTTGTACACTAATAAGGTAACTCCTAATAAATGCTTCTTTTAACCCAATTATGTGCATAGCCATATTCGGAAAAATCTTTAGGATTCCCATCTTAATCATGGCTCTACGGAGGCAATACAAATACTCGCCTCTTGATTTTTGTTCCTGATAAGCGTGGAGGAGGTTGTCTTCTTCACGTCAACCTTGGATAAGCTGTCGACTTTATGATCAGTAGCTGTGTTTGGGAGGCAAGAATTGATGATGACAATCAAATCATTAGTACTTTTATCCATTGCTTAGACGAAAAGCTTTTGTACGCTTCATACAATATGGACATGATAATTTACCATAAGTCCTCAGTTGGATACCATGCCATAGGCCGAGAAGTCATTAATTGTTCACATAATGACTGCCCTCATAAAGAAATTTTATTTATTGAATGCATCATAGGTCTTAATTCCTTCACACCATAATAACTTTAATTCATCAATTAAAAGGCCTCAAAAACACATTCAACTTTTTTTCAGGGAATTTTGGACCTAGAATAACCATATTTAAGAAAATATATAGTTCTTCCATTACCACCTCCGGAGGAAGATTGTATACTACCAACATTATTGGCCAACAAGAATAAGGAATAGCATTGTTGTTCAAGAGAGTAAATCCATCTATGCACATTTGTAGGTGAACATTGCATGGCTTAGATGCAAATTTAGGATGAGAATGATCAAAATGCTTCCACATTTCACTATGCGCAAGGTATGCCATGCTACCATCTTCACATGAATTATTGAAGTGACATGTTATCTCCTTGGATGTTTTCTTTAACGTATAGAGCCTTTAAAGTCTTGGAATTAGAGGTAGATAACACAAAATCTTGTACAACATATCTATTTTAGAGCTTACGTTTCGTGACTTGTATCTCTCATGACCGGATATCATGCATTTTGTCTTGTGTATGTCTTCTTTGTAATATAACACGCAATTCCTCTAGCAAACATCGATCTTCTCATAACCCAACTCAAGTTTGACCACCATCTTTTCTGAATTGTACAAGTTACTTGGGAACACTGCATTTTCTGGCATTGTGTTTCTCATCAATGTTATGATGCAATCCTTAGATGACTTAAGTAGGTTGAAATCGGACTTAATATTCAACATCTATGACACTACAGACAATCTTGTCTGTTACGTGCAACCTTCTCACCAAGGTTCCTTAGTATCTTTTAATAATTCAAAGAACTTTTCAGCTTTTGAGTTGAGTGGTTGTTCCTTCTTTGTTGAATGCTCATCCCTAGGAATTGACCAATCAAAATTCGGTCTTGTAGCATCCAAGATCGTATCTCTCATCCCAAAGTTCTCATCATTCATGGATATAGAAATTTTACCAACTGGACCTTGCTGAAAAGGTTTTCCATGAATGTTCTGAGTAGTGTAGCCTTTGTCAAAACCATAACGTACGAAGTGATAGTATACAGTTTTACAATTATTAAATTTCTGATTGCGATCTTTAAACATGGATATTTTATACAACTATTATCCACAGTCTTTGGATGAGAATATGCGAAATCTAGAAATTGTACTACCTCTTGTAAACTCGTCCTTGGAAACCCATTTCCATCTAAGTGACAGTACATCCATTCCTAATTGTTAGCCATATTCTATGAAGGGTTTATTTTGGAACAAGAATAGGTAACAATATTATTGAATTTGAATATTATCTAAAATTCCATTCCTAATATTCAAAGGTGAGTTAAACTAGCGAAATAGATGTGACAGGAAGCAAATTGGAGAAACTAAGAAAACAAAGCATAAATTCTATATATCAATTCACCCAATATAACCTCATACAAAAAACCATATAAACTTTTAGAGCAAGGTAATACTGAAGGAACAAAGTACAGTTTAATGAAATTATCTGGAAATTGAGGATAGAAAATACTTACAAATAATAGAAATAATGTCACATGCAAGAATGTAGTTGTGAAGAGGAACACAGAATAGTTGCCCACAGTTGCACCTTAAAGAAAGCAAGGCACCCGGCATTATGTGATTCATCTCTCTCTTTCACTCTCTCTCTTCCCCTTCATTATCGTAAGGTCGGTCAATGGGTATGAGACAAACTTGCAAGGGAAAGGAAGTAAATTTTGGAAATATTTGAAACTAGCCACCTTAAAATATCCAAATTTTAGGTACAGGGTGCCCCTTGTCACTTTAGTTTTGGGAAACAAAAAAAATTTAGAAAATCGGGTAATGAATTCTAAGTATTATGTTTATAAATTTCAACTTCCTTGTAAAATAACAAAATTGCAAAGGGGAGGGAAGCACTCAATATTAAATTTTTATAATTAAACAAGATAAATGTATTAATTAATAGAAAATATATTTTCAATCCTATTTCTCTCTCTCCCCCTCTTCCTCTCTTTATATATACATGTGTTTACACACACACATGTATGCATGTGATAGTGGATTATATTTTTTCAAGTATTTTAAATGGGTGTTCAACAAATTGAACCAAACCGTTTTAACTGATGAGACTGTGGTTTGGTTGGTTCAATTTGGAAAAGAAATGAATTGTGTACAATTTTGTTTGATATTTGATGTTTAGACAAACTGTATAGACCGAACCAAACCGTATATTATATATATATATATATATATGCACACACACACAAAATCAAACATCCTATCTTCGATCTATATATAATTCACTATTTTATTTTTTGGTTGCAACTTTTTGTCATATTTTATATTTGTATTAGTGTGACTGAAAGTCTATTATACTCTATAAATATATTTTTTCTATAATGTATAATTACTATAATCAATTGATATGGATAATGAATTTGTTTAGTAAATGTAGTCCATTCTATGTAGTAAATCACAAACTTTAGTTCAAAACCAAAACCGTAAACTACAGTTTGGTTTGGTTTCTAAAAATTCTGAACCATAAGGTATGTTTAGTTTTGAAACAGAGTATCAACACTAACTAAACCAAATCATGAACACCCCTGTTATCTTTCGTGTAAAAATTGCATGCCCTAGATAAATTGTATTCCATTGTAACAATTGAAATTCATATATATTTTTTTAATTAGTGAGTAACAATGGATAGGGTTGGACTTGGTTCATTGAGCGGAGATGATGCTAATAATTGTACTGATCTATGTCTGTAGTGGAACAAGTCTATGATAATAACTTAACAAAGCACTGCTTGGAACCGTACATTTGGTCACTATGTGACACGTGGAGATAATCCTTGTAATTGAATTGATTGATGCTTGTAACCATTACGGATCTGTGTTTGTAATTGAATGAAACTCTGTCTATAACAAAATACTCAGTCATTGTGTGACATGTAGAGATCATGCTTGTAACTTAACTGATTTATGCTTGTAACTGATATAGGTCTATGCTTGTAACTAAATAAAACTCTACTTGTAACCGGACAGATGTGGAGAGCATGCTTGTAATTGGACTGATTTACGCTTGTAAACAATACGGGTCTATGCTTGTAACTTAATGGGGATATATGCTTGTAATTGGACTTAACCTATGCTTAGACTTGGTTCAATAAACAAAGATATATGCTTGTAACTAGATAGAACCTGTGCTTGTACTTTCGTAGTTTTTTAAAAAGTTCCTGTCATACTAATAATTATGCACCACCCTATCCTCCCCATGCAGACTCTTTCTCTCTCGCGAATAAATGATACAGTCATTGCCTAATAGGATAACCACCTCTAGCACCCAGAACTGACGAGGACAACCAGGCAACACCATCAACACTGCCAAACCCTACTTCTACCATCATCCAAACACGCTAGACTGAGGACCCACAACAAGCAACAACCACCCACAAGCCCAAGAGGAAGCTTGTAAGCTCTCTCTTCCTTCTCTTGTCTCTATTTTGTGCCTAATTTTGTTCTCACCATCTGTATATTTTGCACTGGCCATGCATGTCAGTTTTATATATTTTTTGTTTTCCATTGGTTGAGCATTAATGAAACTAAGGATAAAGTGAACAGTTTATATAACATCTAGGCAATATTATATGTTTTTTGTTCTATGGGTTGTTAGCAATCTTAGCAAATCTAAATTTTTGTGTGAGTTTATAATCATGTACTGTGTGTCAACCATCCATAGCATGGTTTGGTATTATTCTGTTACTTTATAGTTGTTGTTTATACAGAATGACACATAAAAGAGTTACAAAAAAAATTTACCGGAGGGTTGTTGATGCTTCTACAAGCAGAGTAAATGAAGCTGAAATTATAGATTTAGATATACATGTTACTAGTCTATGCCTTTTCAGATAATATTGTTGTCCATCTTAAAATTCACAATATTTTAATATATATGGAACTAACAAAGTACTTTCATAATTGATTGTAGGCAAGACTTCATGAATGAGAATGCACGTATATACGGGCCAGGTTTCACATAAAAAAATTGTGCCGTATTAAATGCATGGAATGAGTTTCCCTTTAGTGAGAAGGAGAGGTTTGTTGAAGCTGCCAAGAGAAGGTGGTAGCCTTCAAGGACAAATATCACATTCAGAATGATGCAAAGCCTTATCTTGTAAGTGCTAAGTTATAAGCATGAATATGTTAAATTATAATAACGATTATGTTAATAATAAATTTTCAAGCAAACATTTACAATATTACAACTATAAACATATCAAATTACATACAAAAATTACCAAATTACAAGCACTGAATTTTTACTTTTGGCATTATTGTGGAAATAGATTACTGTCCTTTCAAGGTGTTCTCCAACAAAATTTTAGAAGTTAATTGGAGAATTAACCAAAGACTAGAGGCAAGATGTGAGAGATAAGGGTTTTTGGGGTTTGCTAGAGGTAGACTGCAAACTGTTGGCAATGGACCTCTACATAGAACTGGTCAACAATTTTGATTAGTATCGAAAAGCAGTGGTTGTTCGGGGCCATAGAGTAGAGGTGACAGTTGTGGATGTTGGTATAGTACTTGGCATATCTTCGTTTGGGATGTCCTTAGCTTTGATTGATATGAGGGGGAGGAAAGTGTCTGAGGAGGTGCAGGTTGTCACACCCTACCCATCTAGACACTCAGCAGGGAGCGACAGCGGGATAATGGCCAACACCCACTAGACGAAAATTCGGCAGCATGCCGGTGTTAAACCCTTCTGTCTAAGCTCAACCTGTACCTGTAGCAATATAATTATTTCTCCAACATATCATTCGCATCTCAAAATTAATCCACAACTAATGGCAAGTGCCCAACTACTATCACACAAGCAACAAAAATACCCTTCCAACACAAGTATATCTACAACCATCAATATTATCATTATCTCATAATCAAAAGTCATATACTATGATTTATTACACAAAAAGTCACCATATAAAGTCTTACTGTAAAAATATAGATACACCATTTTAAAATTATAACTCTAGCTATCACAAAATATACCCTAAACTATAACTGGCCGCTTCAACTAGTGAGTTGTGAAGGCACGTGCGGTAACAGGTGCGAGGGTATCAAAAATGTGAGCCTAGAGTTGAAAAATAAAATAATGAGAATAGGATTCCCAATGAATGGCATATGAACTAAACTTAGGGAAATAGAGAGAGTTTCATATTCATTGCATACAAGTCCAACACTTATAAACATTTATAACAACTGAAAGTATAAATAAAAAATATCATAACAAATGCTTTTGTCTTGGTGCATATCAATCATACCCATAATCCATGATCAAAGTCATCAAGAAATATCTTAGAGAATACATTTAAGCTCTAGTCATACATAAGTCATATAACTTTAAATCAGTGTGCATAGCCAACAATCTCTTAGGGCAGTCAAACATTTAAAAATATAAAATCATCTAAATATGCTGAACGCTACTACACTGTATAACCTGCATCATGGGTCACCACTCCAAACCAAGCTGACACAGTCTGTGGTGCTTTGAGACCCCACTGGGTCTAATGTCATGTACGTAGGATTGCCACCTGCCCCAGATGGTTGCCCGACATTCTACTCTGTGCTTGAAGCACTAAAATCTCATGAAATCATAAAAATTTACGTATTTGATAAAAGCATAACATAGACACTCTATTTTCATGTTTTCTCACCAATTTACATTTATGGTTTCCAAAACAATTCATGTTTTCACATAAAAACATATATTTAATCAAAAGCTAAGTTTAGGAAATATGCCACTCATATGAGGTAAATGGTCTAAGAATAGGGTCCTAGAGCTATAGGTTAGGGGTCTGGTTCAACACTGCCTTCTTCTCCTATACGTGGGATACACATACATAATGAGAATAACATCCTATATGAAAAGTATAAATGCATGCTTATACCCTAGGTTACATGAATACAAGCCTTTACTCTTTCTCTCAATTTTTGGGTTCAAACCAAACAAAGCCTTAATCTCTCTTAACTTTTGTGTTCAAACCAAACATGACCTTAATCTCTCTCAACCTTTGGGTTCAAAGCAAACATGCCCTTAATCTCTTTTAACTTTTGGGTTCAACCAACATGTCATTAATCTCTCTCTACTTTTAGGTTCAACCAATCATGCCTTAATCTCTTTATTTCAAACCATAACTATAAGATTAAGATTCACCAAAAATCTACCATGAACATATATTCACCCAAACATAGCAAAATGTAAGTTATTTTAGCTAAATACACTAAAATCATGCAAAAATTCTTATAGGTGGGCTTAAACCGCCTCTCTCTCTATCTCTGCACCACACAAGCACCATCAAAATCAAAATTTACACCGATTAAAAGCTGTTGAAAGGAATAAATAAGTTGATGTACAAAATTTTTGAAGAAAAAATCCAAGTACGAGTGAGATTTCTTACCTTTTAGCTTGTTTTCCTCCTTTCCTCTTCTTTCATCTCCTCTCCTTCTCTCTCAAGGGTTTCATGCAGGAATGGGCTTTTTGGGATAGTTAGAATGGATTTGGGGTGTTTAAAGAAAAGTTATAGGGGCAAAAAGACCAAGTTGCCCCTCTTCTTAATACTCTCAACTTTTAGCCCTTATAAATTTTTGGATTAATTTCGGGTACCCTAGGATATCTCCCAATCTTTGATTTATAATTCTAAGAGTTCAAGAGAGTTTAGGGGGTCTTTAGAGGGGTTACAAATCCCAAAATTTTTAAGAAAAACTTAAAAATTTGCATCGCGGCACACTATGACGTGGTCTGGTGTGCTACAGTGCGCTTATTCTAGTGTTTATCGCGCTATAGTAGACTTGGGCATGCTACGATGCCAAAATTCCAGAATGCAGTGCGCTATAGCGCTCGGTGCGCTATGGCGCACTACTACAGTAGCACTACAGTAACCTTTTTTTTTTTTTGTTTTTTTTTTTTTTTTTTACAAAAACTTAAACTTGTTTCCAAACTTTCATATATGTTTCTCTTAACCTTAAACCCCTCAAATTCTTCTAAATGTTTTTTTAAATGCTACAAAAATCCATAATTTTATATAAAACCATAATCGAAATCGGTTTAGGTTGTTGCGCGGGTACTTAAGGGTGTAAGCCTAACCAATCTGGATTTAGATACTAGGTTAAGTAGGGTGGATACATTGTTTAGGACATTATTCACCCTATATGCCCTAACATGCTCCTTTGCCCAACCTCAAAGATTGCACTAGTCCTAAACTTTTGGATACTATAGTTGACGTGAGCAATCCATCACAACATAACTAGGGTCAACTAGTATTGGATTGATGGTGGATGATATCCAAGCGTTTCAAGTAGGTAGATGATAAATCCAATTTACATTATACTTTTGTGCTCAATTTTATTGGATTTATCAAGTATTTTTCACTACTTTAAGCTAAAATGGGATACAAAATGCCTAAATTCTTTTGATTTCTTTATTCTCCCTTAATTTGAGTGAAATTAATAATTTTAGTAAAATTAAGATTTATTGAGAGTTTTTTGTTGATCTCGAGTTTTCTCACTTTGGTTAATTTGGGCTTCAATAGGTGAAAATGCAATGTGGAGTATTGAAACCAGTTTCAAAGTTTTAATCTATTCCAATCCAACTTAACAAAGTTGCATGAGGTGATTTTGGGTAAATTCAAGGGAATTTGTTACTTGAGATGAAGAGAAGTCAAGTTTTCAACTTTTTGAGTGAAAACTAGTCATTGGGGCTCAATTTAAGAAATGAGGTTTAGAGACCAAGCTTGACGCTTTTACAGGGTTCATTGTAGCTTAACAAATTTGCTAGAAAGGGTTTTGGGTCAAGTTAAGCTTAATTGGGGCTTAATCTCAAAGAAAAGCAATTTGAGAGGTGCAAGTAGAGACCTTGGCAGCAGATTTTGCAGCAGCAGTAGCCCGGAGAAAAGTCTTCATAACTGGAGGTAGAAAAATCGGATTGGGGCAATTCAAGAAGTTTTGAAAAGGCAAGAAAATGATCTACAACTTGTTTTGACCTCAGTCTAGTTCAGCTAGAAGGCCCTCGAAAATAAGCCAAAATGCAGCAGCAGCAGTGCAGCAGCAGTAGCAGTTTTACTGCTTGCTGCTGTTTTGAAGAAAATGTCATAACTCTGGCTACAAAATTCGGATTAAGGTAATTCTTGAGGCATTGGAAAGCTAGAGAGAAAGTTAAAATTTTCATGCTTTGATCTCAATCCAGTTCTGCACATAAGATTCTCTAAATTGAAGGACAAAAGTTGGTAGTTTGCAAGAGTAGCAGCAGATTTTAGAAGAATGCAGCTTGGAGAAGAAAATTCATATCTTGAGCTACAAAATGGGATTGGGATGATTCAAGATGTTTTGGAAAGCTGAAAAATAGTTCTACAATTTTCATGTTCATGACTTGATGAAATTAAGAATATAGAGTGCTCGAAATTCAGGAACAACTTCATCAATACTGAAGAAACAGCAACAGTTTTACTGCTTGCTGCTATTTTGGAGAAAGAATCGTAACTGGGGTAGAAAATTCAGATTGAGCTGATTCAAGACTCGTTGGAAAGATAGGAAGAAAAGCTACAATTTTCATATTTGGGGCTCAACTTAATTCAGAATGTAAGCTGCCCAAATATCAGATAAAAGCCACATCCTATGCTTAATTTTCAGTTATGAAGAATTTCACTCCATGGTCCAGTTCAGTTGTAGAAAAAACATCATAACTTAAGGTAGAGAATTCAGATCAAGATGATTTAAGTTTTTTTGGAAACCTCAGAAAAACTCCACAACTTTCATGTTTTGCTCAAAATCTAATTCAGTATAGAAAGGCTCAAAATGTAGCAAACAGTTGCAGCAGTCAGAGCAGTTATGCAGATTTTTAACAGCTGCGTGTTGGAAGAAAAAAATTCATAACTTGAGCTAGAAAATTCTGATTGTAATGATTCAAAAGGAATTAGAAAGATAAGAAAGAATTCTACAACTTTTATGTTTTGGCCTCAGTCCAATTCAGCCTGTAAGTTGTCCGAAATTTTGAAAGAAGCAAACAGACTTGCAGATTCAGCAGCAACAGCAACATCAGAGTTTGCAGATCCAAATGCAAGCACTCATGACCCGAATGGAGGATCCAGATCCACGTCCACAACCCTAATTTGGGATCCAACTGAGTTGCAATTCTTGCAACAATACATGACCATTGGTATTCAAAGCCAACCAGCTGAACCACTCCATTCCATCAAAAACCAACAAGATTGATGATTGTTTTGGAAGAGTTGCAACTGCCTAGGCATGGGCTGAGCATGGGCTGTGCAGAGGATGGTAGGAGTGGGTGAGAAAGTGATTATTCAGCCAGGGAGGAGGGTTTTCTCGGAGGTTTTTCTATCTGCCACGAAATTACAGCAGAGAGGGGGGAATACGAGTGAGACAGGAGGAGGTTTTTTCGGGCGGTAGGTTACAGCTTGAGGGGAGAAGTTTTGGGGGCTGGTTCTAGAGCTGGAGAGGCACGAAATACAACTGAAGAGAGGCACGAAATTTAAGTAGAAGAGAGGTTCTGCAACCAGCAAGAAAAGGCACGAAATTGAAGGGGGAGGAAGGAGTTTCTCTCTACAGATTTCTTCATCTGATGAGTTCTTTTCTTTGCTTTCATTGTCTAAACATTTTCTAGTCTTCTATTAGCTGTAATATGTATGAACTCATGATGTATGCTAAATTTGTTGCTACATTTTTTAAGAAACATCATGGGGTGATTATCTTTGTTGGAGAAATGATGTAGCTATACCACCTCATTTTGCTTGATAATATGCATTGAAATTGTTGATTCTAGGGTTTTTATAAATTTTTTTCAGATTTGAGCTTAATGTTGTTTGCATAAAATTAGAGTTTAGTTTAGTTTGGTCTAGTAAGAGGAGCTAATGAATTTTCAGATTTGTTACAAACAGTTTTTAAAACAAATTTGTAGAAAAAAGCTGAATTAATGAGATCAAATTTTGCTAATCTTAATGCTATTCGTTTATAATTGATATTTTCAACCTTATTATCATCGGTAGGAGTGGCTAGGTGGGATTTATTGATTTTAACTGAATTGAATTTTGAATGTAATTTTCAATTTACGAGTCAATGCATTGTTTGACACAATTAAGATTAGGTAGTTCGGTAGAATGCCTAATTTCTATTGTTTGGTCTGTTTAGGTAGTCCGGTAGGATGCTTAACCGAAAAGGATTTCACCAATCTTAATGCATTTTGAAATTGAGTAAATTAGGCGGGGCTCGGTAGAGACCGACGAAGATATTCACTTTCAAGATAGTTTAGCCGGTCCGGTAGGAAGGTTAATAGTTTCGGAAAATCTTGCTATCTCATATATTTTAGCAACCCTAGATTCCATTTTAATTCATAATATCAAACAAAATTAAGGTGGTATTGGCGAAAATCATCTTCCCCAACGGTGTCTCTCGCATATTTTAATATATCTCTCTCTTGCATAATCTCTTAATTTCCCTCACTAGTTAGAAATTTTATTTTCCATTTTTATTAAAATTTCGCAAACTCACTTTTCTCTCAATTAACCCCTAAGTTAGGTCAAAATTTTCAAATTAATCAAAATCAGTCCTCGTGGGATCGACACTCTACTTCATCACTTTATTACTTGTAACGGCTAGTGCACTTGCCAAATTAGGCGTGCTAGGCGCGCAACAATTAGGGGATTCAATAAATCACTTGGTGATTGTACTTTCCTTCTTAATGGTAAGTTGTATTTTATTGTCACATTTTTTACTTGCATATTCTTACTTGAAATTCAGAACTGATAGTTTTATTATTTAATGTTTACTAACTTTTTACTTTTACAAATTCCCCATCCCATCATTGGAAGTTAGTAATGAGGCGCTTTAACAAGGCACTGAAAAAACAAACAAATTCAAAGGCGCATTCATAGTGACAGGAGAGGCAAAGAGGTACTGTAATGTATCTATTAAGTTATTAAGCGCTTATATGATTGCTTTCAACCATTAGATATGTAAAGTTACAAGTATATGTATTGTGAGTTACAAGTGTGTCGTTTTCAAGTTGTCTATGTAAAGATCGATTCATTTAACATATTTACATACATTCCAGGGTGTTGTCCCCCCGATAAAGCACCGACATGGATCCAAATATTATTGCTAGTGGGTTACAGTATGAGGTAAATACTAAACACTAGCTATCATATCATTTTTTTTTATTGATTTACCTTTAATTTTGTTTCAGCTCACAAGGAATATATTCAAAGATGCAATGTCAATAGTTCATAAGAAATTGAAAACTTGCTGACTTTTATTGATTGCTGCTACTACAACATCTCAACGTCACTGAATAGATATAGTAGGAACAACCTTAGGAGAAACACTATCAAACTGGGGGTACCTACTATTGCATCCCTTAAGAGTACATTCAAGCTGAAGAGAACGCTCATCAAAA